>OX328124.1:124829617-125127117 GCA_946811695.1 Gonocerus acuteangulatus
ATTGACCTGCCAATGACTCTTCTCGAGTAGAGGCAGTAAGTGTAAATAATTCATTGACCTGCCAATGACTCTTCTCGAGTAGAGGCAGTAAGTGTAAATAATTCATTGACCTGCCAATGAATCTTCTCGAGTAGAGGCAGTAAGTGTAAATAATTCATTGACCTGCCAATGAATCTTCTCGAGTAGAGGCAGTAAGTGTAAATAATTCATTGACCTGCCAATGACTCTTCTCGAGTAGAGGCAGTAATTGTAAATAATTCATTGACCTGCCAATGACTCTTCTCGAGTAGAGGCAGTAAGTGTAAATAATTCATTGACCTGCCAATGACTCTTCTCGAGTAGAGGCAGTAAGTGTAAATAATTCATTGACCTGCCAATGACTCTTCTCGAGTAGAGGCAGTAAGTGTAAATAATTCATTGACCTGCCAATGACTCTTCTCGAGTAGAGGCAGTAAGTGTAAATAATTCATTGACCTGCCAATGACTCTTCTCGAGTAGAGGCAGTAAGTGTAAATAATTCATTGACCTGCCAATGACTCTTCTCGAGTAGAGGCAGTAAGTGTAAATAATTCATTGACCTGCCAATGACTCTTCTCGAGTAGAGGCAGTAAGTGTAAATAATTCATTGACCTGCCAATGACTCTTCTCGAGTAGAGGCAGTAATTTAAAATAAAATAAGAAATAAGCATTCAAAACCAGATTAGACTTGGAAAAAATCAGACTGACATCTTCAAAATGTAAATTTATCTTAATTCAACAATGATATTAATTGAAATAATATTATTTGAAAATATATTTTGATTTTTCCAAGTCTAATCAGTCTTTTTTCCAAAGTTATCAGTGCTGATATTAAGTTAGATGAAAAATATAATATTATTTTATGTTCAATTGTAAAAGTTTCTGAATTATTTAAACGCCATTTAATAATCAACGGAAACAAAAAACAAAAATGTTGCCAGACAAAGTTGTTCTAAATTTTATAAGCTTTCATTTAACAAAAAAAAAATGCTTATAAATGGGTTAAGATTTTGAGGCTGTAGCGTGAAACACGAAAAGTCGTTTGGCACCACTGTGTGCCACCGCTATAACATTGTTGGCAAAACTACTTTTAGAAGGTAACTACAGCTCGACCTACTAACTGGTGGTTGAGTAGTTACCTTGTGTAATCAAGTAATAAGTAGTTTTTGGCGAAAAACTACTTTTTAGCACTTTGTGAACAAATGCAGCTGTTAATGTTGCGGTCATGAAAGGATTTTTGAAAAATTTCTTCAAATCAGATACTTTCTGAACGTCCAATGAATTGACAAATAAGTTGATGTATTCAAAATTTATTCTCTTCAAAAATTTAGGTAAAAATTAGTAAAAGAAAAATAGCCTCTCCTAAAAGTGTCAACTATTGTGTCATTTACCCCTTATTTGACATTTACAGTTATTTTCTGCTATGCTCGAGGATAAAAAAAGATACAGCAAATTAATGGTGAAAGCAAAGAAAAAATACTGAAGAGCTAGCCAGAAATAGTGGTCAAGATCGAACACGATGGTCTGGGATATTTTTGGGAACTTTCTTTTCTGATCACGAAAATCGCATCTCTTCCAAGTGGGTCTGAGAATTTAGTAAACGGCAGCCGAAAAGGCCTAGATTATTTTTAAATATCGGAATGACTAAACACCCTTCTTAAAATTTGTATATAGCTATAATTGTATGTAAGCATAATGAAAAAAATACTCTAACAATAAGTGATTTTTCACCGAACAAACTTTCTGGACGCCCAATAACGCACTTCTGCTTTTCTCCATGAATCAGAGATTTCTCGCGATTTTTTCCTGAGCCCCCTAACTGACTACAAATTCACTACTTATAGGAAAACTTCAACACTTAGTAAGCATTAATTCTCTTTAAATGAAGCGGAAGTTTATTCAGGGATAGGTTGAACGATTGGCTCTCTTTTGTCAAAAAATGTGGATTATAGTTGTGTTTTCTGTAATCTGTTAAGGGGCTGAGGAAAAAGTTCGTGAGAAAAACAGAAGTGCGTTATTGGACGTCCAGAAAGTTTGTTCGGTGAAAAATCACTTATTGTTAGAGTATTCTTTTCCAACATACAGTTTTAGCTATATACGAATTTTAAGAAGGCTCTTGAGTCATTCTGCGATATTTAAAAATAATCTTAGGCTTTTCTAGCTGCCGTTTACTAAATTCTCAGACCCACTTGCAAGAGTTGCAATTTTCGTGACCAGGAAATAAAGTTTCCTAAAATATCCCAGATCCTAGTGTTCGATCTTGACCACATTTTCTGGCTAGCTCATTATGTATTTTTTCTTTCACCATTAATGATGTGTATTTTTTTATGGACTCCTTGAGCATAGCATAAAATAACTGTAAATGTCAAATAAGGGATAAATGACACAATAGTTGACAATTTAAGGAGAGGCTACTTTTATTTTACTAATTTTTCCCTTATTTTTTTTAAGAGAATAAATTTTGAATACATCAACTTATTTGTCATCTAATTTTGCTTGAAATGCACATAAGCCAACGTTAGGCCGGCCATACACGTTCCGGTATAACTGTACAGGCGAGAGCCCACACACGCTCCGGTATACCGGACAGGTGAAGTATTTCTACTAAGTCTAGAAATGGCGATCTGACAAAATGCCATCATTGCTTTGGTGGGGTTTTAGTGGCTCTATACAGCAAAAAAAGAAGAAAACTCAAGACGTGGTGTAAAAACTGGCTTCAAAAGAGAAGGAAGTATACTCATACAAAAAGATTGAATGAACCGTGTTCAGATCCTTCGGATTATCTTAAGTATTTGCGGATGAGCCAAGAAGTTGACAAAAAATTGCTCTCACTTGTAACACCCCTGACTCAAAAGAAAAATTCGGAGAACTAATATGCCACCACACGAGAGACTTACAGCCACTTTAAGGTTCTTAGCAACGGATCGTTTTTCTCCTTGCGCATATTGCTTCTAAGATTGTTTATTTTTTTTACCACCGAACTCTTATTCGCATCGGGCTCCATTTCCTTTAATTTCTCGTTAGAAGTCTGTCATAAGTGGCCTCTCTCAAATCACGGTTATGATATTCCTTGCTCTTTACTAGCAGCAAACAGGGTTCTGATCGATAAATATTAATGAATTCCTCGAGAATTCGGTTCCGTTTTCGGACTTACATTATGACTAACACAGTAAACAAACGTAAACAATATAGAGACGTTCTAAATAACCACTGGTACGCGAGTGCAGAGAATAGACTGTTAGAATTAAGCACAAAAGGAAGCTCTCTAATCAGAATATTTGCCACAACTAGCCTCACACCTGCGCAGGTATATATGACTCACACACACACGCTCAGGTCTACTCGCCTGCGCAGGTAAGAAATAATTGAATTTTGATTCTCCTCCGGTATACCTGTACAAGTCGCTCTGCACAGGTATAACGGAAGGGGCTGGAACACACGGTCAGGTTTACCTGCACAGGTATACCGAAAAGGGCTGGCACAAACGGTCCGGTTTACCTGTACAGGTTGCTACGCCTGCACAGGTATACCGGAAGGGGCTGGCACACACGGTCCGTTTGACCTACGCAGGTCACTTGTACAGGCTGCTACGCATGCACAGGTATACCGGAAGGGGCTGGCACACACGGTCCGGTTTACCTACGAAGGTCACCTGTACAGGTTGCTACGCATGCACAGGTATACCGGAAGGGGCTGGCACACACGGTCCGTTTTACCTACACAGGTCACCTTTACAGGCTGCTACGCATGCACAGGTGAATCGGAACACACGGTCCGGTTTACCTGCGCAGGTCACCTGTGCAGGTATACTGGAACGTGTATGGCCGGCCTTAGATACATTTAAATTCGATGTGGTGGATAATAAATAAAATGTTATTTTGTGTTTCAGAGATACAGCTCCCCGATTTCTTCGGAATGGATATTCACAAGTTTGCTTATTACTATTGGGTCATGTTGGCTGGATTCGTGGAACTAATGCACCAAGATGATATTATTCAGGGTTTAATTAAGAGTGAAGATTTGAATTTTGATTTAGTAATCACTCAAGTATTTTTCGGGCACGAGACTCTGGTTAGTTTCGGCCATAAACTGAACGTACCGGTTGTCGCTACTCATCCTTTGGGCCTAACTTCTTGGCCTAGATACTACATGAACAATGGCTTCCCTCCAGTCTACGTGCCGAACTGCAAGACTCCATATACAGATGATATGAACTTATTCCAAAGAGTTGATAATACTATAGTAAATATGATAGAGCTCATATCGGGTTTATATTATTACATCCCTGTCCTGGTGAGTACATAATATAATTATTTATTTACATTCCTCGATAATTTTAAGTAAATGTTTTTTTAAATAAATTCTCCGATACTAAAATCGTGACTCTTTTTTTAAATTTCTGAGAACATCAGGTTTTACATTTACAAAAAGCCTCGTTAATTCAAATAAAACAACTTTATAGGACAGTGCAATGAAATGCTCTACCACTGAGCTAGACCCTCAGAATTGAAATGTTCATTCTTTATTTTATTTATTTTTAATTTTTCTATATTATTTTTGAAAAATGTGATTTTTCTTTATATTTTTCTATTTTTCTTGATATAGTTTTATTACTTTTTTTTTACAAGCAATTGAGCATTTCTCTTTTGTTGCCTGAACTAAATGTGGACAAATAAAACAATTATTAATCAAAATTTAATGAGAATGTACTCAGATTAATACTTATAAGAGAATTACTACTTATTACAGAACTTTAATAATCCTTTACACATAAAGGAATGGCGTTAATGACCTAAAGGATTGCACGCCATTATAAATAAATAAATAAATAAATAAAAAAAAAAAATAGGGCAGTGACATGTATCGGATCAGGATCGAGGGCTATATAGGGCAGTGACATGTATCGGATCAGGATCGAGGGCTATATAGGGCAGTGACATGTATCGGATCAGGATCGAGGGCTATATAGGGCAGTGACATGTATCGGATCAGGATCGAGGGCTATATAGGGCAGTGACATGTATCGGATCAGGATCGAGGGCTATATAGGGCAGTGACCAGTATCGGATCAGGATCGAGGGCTATATAGGGCAGTGACATGTATCGGATCAGGATCGAGGGCTATATAGGGCAGTGACATGTATCGGATCAGGATCGAGGGCCATATAAGACACTGTGTTGGAACTTAATAAGACACTGTATTATGGTATAGATATAACATATTGTACAATAGTACATAGACACAAAGACAGACCGGCAGACTACAGGACAGGACATGCACAGCTAATATTGTCAGTAAAACAATCGATACCTCCATAGCGGTTGGACATAGTCAATACATAACAGACAGAATATTAAAATTCAATATATATTTAAAAAAAAATAAAATCATATCTTTACAAAAATATAAAAACAATAAAAAATCATATTTCTTAAAATAAATTTAAATTTTATTCTCTTAAAGGTCATTTAGAAGTATTGCCCCCATTTTATAACTTCTTCTATCCTTTTCGGCGTAATCAGAGTTAACTTATTAATAAAATCTTGGGAAATTTTTAATCTTGAGGAATTAAATCAAGCATACCATATTAAGTGCAATCATAAATAATAAAGAAGATATTTATATATATATATATATATATATATATATATATATATACATATATATATATATATACATATATATATACATATATATATATATACATATATATATATATATATATATACATATATATATATATATATATATATATATATATATATATATATATATATATATCAAGCTTGTACTCACAGAAGGCCAAGATCCGGAGGTGCATACTTACTAGTCTGGGAGAGTTTGCTAACAACTGCCAAGATTTTGCTCGTTCAGCGGTCTCCGGCTCTCGTTGTCCCCCTGGAGGTCTAGGCAGCTCCACTTGTTAGCACAACACTCCCCTTAACCAATTCCTAACCGTCACAAAATAAAACAAAGATTGGTATCTAAAACTATAAACAATCTTGAGATATTTAGGTGATTTTTCCTCCGGTAGGTTTAAATTGAGTCTGTTAAATAGAATATTTCTGAATTCTGTTGAAGGAGAGACAAATGGAGAAAAACCTGAATTATCCTGGATCAGAAAATCGGCCTCCGCTTGTAGAGTTGTTGAGAAATGTTTCTCTTCTCCTTGTTGATAAACACTATTTAGCTGGTTATGTTGAACCTCTTCCGCCAAATATAATACAAGTTGGAGGACTTTCTATGGACCTTCCTCAACACTTGCCGATGGTGAGTCTTTATTAATAAGTCCTAATACTACAGCCCAATCCTTATCCAGTACCAATCATCCTTCTTCTCCGCCAAGACGTCTCAATAGAAAGTGGCACCGAGATATACTAAGCTTACTAAGTCCAATCTAATTCTATCCATTAAGAGTGATATCAATTCTCTCCTCATGATATCACAGGCCACGCCTCATTCGCCTCCAATCCTCTCTGCTAGTCGCAGGGTGTGGTTGGATGGCGTAAGGTAACTCCAGGTCATCCTAGAATCCTTCCTAACAAGGAAGGTATTCGGATGACAGCTGGGGACACATGAGGCGTGGACAAACTACCAGTATCAAATTGCATAATACAATCGAATTGTAGACTGTATCTGTTAGAGTCCATAAAAATCCAATTTGAGCTTATTAAGTAGAGGTTTCCCTCTGCTACCAAGCCCTTTTGAGTAGTTCAGATCCCTCTGAAGGGCCTCCTTTGTGTTCTACCTGTTGATATGTTGTTTCGTAGATATTATACCATAGCCGAAATATCAGACTTGATATTATTTTTAGAAAAAGTAATTTCAACAATTTGTTTGTTTGTGCCGTTTTTGGGCGAAAGAACCCCATGGTCGTCATCGCCCTACCGTGCAAAACAGCTGCACGAATCACTCACCGCATGCTCCCGAGTATCTTTCTCTCTCTCTCTCTTTTTTTTTTTTTTTTTTTTTTTTTTTTTTTTCCCTCAATTATATAACCGGCACTCTTTTATTTTTAATTATTTATTTTTAAATTCCATCTTTTTTTTTTTTTTTTTTTTTTCTTTTTTTTTTTTTTTTTTTTTTTTTTTTTTTTTTTTTTTTAATTACCGGTACTTTAATTTCAATTTTAAATTACATTTTTTATGTTTCTTTTTTTTTTTTTTTTTTTTTTTTTTTTTTTTTTTTTTTTTTTTTTTTATATATATTTTTTTTTCCTTTATACCGGTACTTTTCATTTTATATGTATATATATATATATATATTTTTTTTTTTTTTTTTTTTTTTTTTTTTTTTTTTTTTTTTTTTTTTTTTTTTTTGGGCACTTTCAATCTCCCTACTAAGAACTTAACAGAATATAACTGAATCTAATATTAAAAGTATACACTAAAAAAAAAGTAAAAACAGGTGTAACAGCTAAAAGGTTAACAAGGAAAATATGGTAACAAAAAAATATCACAGCAATGAGTTAAACAGGCAAATAAAACTAAACAAGAGGTAACAAAAGTAGCTAAGGATAAATCAATAAATAGAAAGATAAAATACATAAATAAAGGTAATTAAATAGATAGAAACATACACTTATATACACCTATATTCAAGGATATGAGCCAAAGAAAACTGTATAGCTATACCACAATTATTATACAAGACGGTTAAGTCCGGTTATTTTTAAAAATTTGAGCAGCTTATCGACTGCTGCCGAATTATTTCCAAGAGCATCTTCCATCTTTCTGGGTATTCCAAGCCGTCGTAACACCATTGTATACTTCCGACATTCTTCAAGGATATGTTGTACACTGAGTAGTGTCCGACAGGTAGCGCATCGAGGTGGGTTTGTTCTGGACATGAGATAGGAGTGCGTGAGACGAGTGTGACCAAGCCGGAGTCTCGCCAACAACACTTCTTCTCCTCGGTCTGATCTAGCCGATGACGCCCAAGGGAGGCAATCACTCTTCACCATCTTAAGCTTATTAAATCCAGCTTCGCTCCACATTTCCTGCCAGCGTTGTTTAATTGTCTTTAGTAGCGGGGAGGCAAGCTCGCTTACCATGAAAGTGGTGGGCGTTATGACTGGCAAGTCATGCGCAGAGGACGCTGCCCTGTCTGCCATCTCATTCCCTTTTAGTCCTCTGTGCCCAGGGGTCCAGACGAGGTGCACAGTTTTGCCTAAATCACGCAGCATGGTGGAATATTGCAACAGTTTGATGATCCCTGGATTGTCACTGTACATGTTGTGAATGTTCAGCAAAGCACTTTTGGAGTCAGTACAGATAACTGCATTGGCCTCGGGAACTGTCATCGCATGATACATAGCCGCTGATAAAGCAAACAGTTCTGCAGAGTAACTACTACTGATTGAATGCAATCTAAACTTATATTCATTTTGCCCATCTATAAAAGCGCATGCGGAGGAAACACCAGTGTGTGACCCGTCGGTGTACATCACTCTTTTGTTGTCAATTTTGTCCAGAAGCTCATTGAGTCGAAGACTCAGTTCAATCTCGCTTGTGTCATTTTTCCGTAAGGTCAAGAAGTGACAAATGGGTTTACTATATTTCCATGGAGGAATGTACGCATCTTGTTGACAAGAGGGGAACTCTTCAAGTTCGGCTATCATGGATCTCATACGGTAAGGAAGAGGTAAAGAGGCGGAAGTGTGAGCATAAAACAATCCAGAATATTTGGGACGGAATATGTAGGGGTAACAAGGATGGTCAGGTGAGGCATATATTTTGCATATGTACTTGGCGGCAAGCCGATGCCTCCTAAACATCAGCGGAGGAATCCCTGCTTCTGCACACAACGACAGGACCGGCGTGCTCCGAAAGGCTCCAGTTATGCTCCTCAACAATTTAAAACAAAAATTAAAACCAATATTTCAAAATAAAAAAAAAGGTTTTAGCCTACCATTGTCTATCTCTTAGCCCAGAAAGAGAAAATGATACAATAGTAGATAGAATAGGGGGTTTCTGGACCACCTCCCAAATACCATCAATTTCCCCAAAAAATGCTCACGCCCTATTTTTTCAGGATTTTCATTTTTATCTCAAACATCTAATTTTTTTAAAAATATACATTTTCTAACATATTTCTTTAAAACCTAACAAATAAAAAAAAAATACATATTTTTAACATATTTCTTTAAAACGATACAAAAATTGGGATCACCCCCAAAAAGTAAAAATATTATATAATTAATTTAATTATTATTTCCATTTGTTATACACGTTTAATCATCAATATCACTTTCAGATTTCTTAGATTTAGATCTATTTTCATTTTTATTTTCTCGGAAGTCAATAATATGAATTTTCTTCCCATCATTTAATTCTTTTAAACCGTCATAAACGAATAATAGTTTCTGTGAATTTAATTGTTGAATATCTTTTTTATTTAATTTGTCATTAAATCTATCTGGTAGAAAAACTTGAAATTTATCTTCCTTATCTTTTAACGTAACAACTATACGTTTTCCAAATTTTGTATTAATTTCTTTAAATTCTTTAATTGAATAAGATTGACCACATTCCAATTCTGTTAGTTTCTTTATTGGAGTATTTTGACATTGACCAACTCGTTGGATCTTTTTTAATACTTCCATTTATTAGAAATGAAATTTATCAAATAAAATATTTCAATTCAATTCTATACTCTTTACATGTTAAGAAGTAAGATATATTCTTACTTCTTTAACATTTAAAGATATTAATTTATAAGATTCTTATTTAAAATTTATTTAAATATTTTTATAATGTCCTAATGCTCTAGTATGGATTCCATCTTCTAAAATATAACGTTTATCATCATCTGGTGATAAAGCTTTTTTATTAACTTGAATTGAATATATCTCATGTTTATAACTCCTGATTTGATTCATTGTTCTATAATGAACTCTTTTATTGAATAAACAATCTTTATAATCTTCAAATGATATTTTCTTATTTACAACACATTTCTTTACACCTTTTGATTTCTTACAAATAGATATCTCATTTTTATGAGAATACATTTTAGATCTTAATCCAATAAATTCTGTCATAATAACTCCATTATTTTCATCTTTCATTTTACCTAATACTTTCTTATTTACTCTAGGTATATTGAATCTGTTATCAACAGGAAAATCTGAAGTATCGAACAGATCAATCATTTTTTTCATGTCTTCATAAAAATCGTCTGTTTTAATATTATATATAAGACTGTCTGTATCCATGTACATTAATTTAAGATCATTTCCATATTTCCGTTTCATAGTATTGTAATGAAAATCATACATTAAATGTTTCGATAAATCTAGAATACTCATTCCTACATAAATCGGTTTATTAAATTTAACTTTTGTTTTGTTCATATGAATTGCTGATAGATTTTCATCAAATATTGTTCTTCCTTTAAAATTTGGTTTTGATATTAATTTCTCAACTTTCCCATAATTATTACACAATTTCACATCAATTCGTTTTCTTATATTTTCCATAGTTTTTCCAAACACTGAATTATTCATTAGTTTATAGAAATCTTTTTCAAAATCATTTACAGCTCTAGTTCTCATTTTCGTATTGAGATCAATATATTTTTGTAACCAATTCGATTGTTTAAATTCCAATACCCTATGAACTTTTTTTAGCTTTAATCCCATATCCAAACATTGTTTTAAATTTCTGTAATGAATCACATATTTTTCTTTATCAAATAATGTCGTTAATAATTTTACATGTTTTGAATTACCTGGTATTCCATTTTCTGGAGCTAGAGGTAAATCAGAATGATCATCATGTAACTCTTTTGGATATTCAAGATCAACTTCTAGTATATAACCTTTCTCTGAATCATCATCTAAATTTTCTATTTCTTCTGGTTTTATCCATTTAAATCCTCCATAAGGTAAATATTGACTCATCGCCCAACCATATAAATTATTTGCATCTAAATACATTAAATAACTAGATGGTAGATTTTTATCATATTTTTTCATATATTTATTATTTGCTTTAGAATATCTATTACAACATTGAGATATTCCACCACGAGTTCCTTTTTCCAACATCAAAATCATATCATAATCATTTAATAATTCCAACTCGATTTCTGTAGTTTTTAACATTGCATCCCAAGATAATCCTGGAGCTGTAAAATACCAAGCTGGATCAAGTTTATAAGTTTTTAAACAGACATCTCTAAAATTTTCAAATATATCAGACAATATTAAAACATCTGATTTAACATATAAATCTGAATACTCTCCTAAATTTCTAATTTCAAATGTTTTCCATACTTTTTTCGCATGTTTATAATCGTTTTCAGAAATATCACAATCATTCAATTTACTATAAAATTCTTCGATTGAAGGTAATTTTGACTCTTCAAATTTTTCTTCTGAATCCATGTAATCATAAGGATACACACCTTTTCTCGTAATCAAATCTAATTTTTCATCTTTATAATATTTACTGGTTTCTCTAAACATAGATTTCAAGAATTTATATTCTTCTAACTTTTTACCTTTCATTTCTTCAGGAATTTTTCTTAAGTTCGTAGATAATGAATCTAAACTCGAAGCCATAAATCTGAATGAATCAACAAATCTAATTTCTAATTTATCAACTTTCTGTGTGAATGAAATATATTTTTCTTCAGTATTTGGAATTACCTCAATATTTTCTTTAAATTTCCCCATCGATTTTACAAATAGATGTGCATCATATCCAGATAAATTATGAATGAATACTGGAACAAAGGAAGGATTTTTATAATTCAAATTACAAATTTCATGAGCCGGACCTCGATATTTTCCAGTTAAATGATCATGATCTCTTACCTTTTTTCCTAATATCCCAATAGGTTTTTCCCCATATTTCTTATAATTATTCCATGTTATAATATCCTTTTCACATATATGACAAATATCAGTTTCCTGAAAATGTTTTTCTTCTTCAAAAGTCATCTCCAACGGTTTAATTTCTTCATAAATCTTTTGAATATTTTTAACTTCCTCACGAATCATTTCTACAAATTTATCAGTACAATCAGATCCTCTATATACTACAGGTTGTTTGTAATCATAATTTTGATATTTTATATAATAACAAAAACTATTCGGTTCATGTTTTTGATATTTCATAGTATAAGAACCTGATGAATCAGGTTGACAATTATCAATTTTTTTAGTTAAACATTCAAAATCTGCATATATTACGAAAGGAACTCTTAACGATCTGTTATAATTTTTGAAATTTAAATATTCACCTTTTTTCGGCATTTCAATTTTTACCGCCGTTTTAGTTTTACAATCAAGTTCATGTTTTTCTAATTTTTCAGCTGAATAATAATATCTTAAACATCTTTCACATGGATAAATTTTTACTTTTTTATTTATTACTTGTGTTTTGACTAATCTAGAGAGATCCTTAATCCAACAGTAATGATCATTTTCATTATCTTTAATATAAAACAGATTTACATGTTTGTCTAATTTGTTTTTAGTTATCCTTAGAGGATGAACAGATTCTTCATACCCATATACATTTATAGATATATCGTTTTGTTTTTCAAATTTACTAATATCTTTAAAGGAAACTGGGAAGTTGATTCCATCAAAATTTAATTCATCTTGATAAATTTCATATTTTTTAACTCTATCGCTGTGATTATCTGCTGGATGTAATGCTGATAGAACAGACCACATAAAACACTTATTATCATTATTTTTTACATTAATAATTGCTTTTTTAGATTTTAATTTTTCTGGTAAATCAATATATGAAGAACCTCTTAATGGATTATATTTATTGATTCGAAGTTCTAAATAATCAATACTTACAAACTCCCATCCGGAACCCTTTCTTTGAAAATCACTCATTTCGTGTATCAGTTTCTCAATAGCACCATCATAAAATGTATTTAGATCTGAAGATTGTAATATGATTTCATTTTTAGTTTTAAATGAAATTTGTTCTGTAATATAGCGTCGACCACCCCACCATTTATATTCTCCTTCTGGTTTTCTATAGGTAAGGAAAAATTTAAGATTAACTTTCAAATCCATCGTTCTTAAATTTTCAGTTATTTTATTGATTACTACATTCCTTTTGTCTTCTAAAAATTCTCTCGGAAAAAATACTATTTCTTCTTTGGAAATTTCAAATCCTTCTATAAATTGTTTCGGAACATTTAATCTTCCCGTATTCCTAATTATATAAGTTTTTAACCGTGATTCATAAGCTGTTTCAATTTCTTGTATTTCTTGTTCATCATTAATTTTTACATTCTTATGAGTCAAAGATTCAATATGTTTCTCTTTATACGATTTTTTATAATATTTATTACAATCATCACATTTGATTTGTTTTTCCCTAGGAGGTCTAGTTTTTGAAAATAAACTTGGATGGAAATTGAATTCATTTATTGATGTTTTCTTAGATTGATTTTGAGCTCTTTTTATAGATTGATTTATTAATTTTTTTCTCATATTTTTTCTTTCTTCTCCATCAGTAATGAGTTTTATTAAATCATCTTTTTTATTAAATTTCCGATGGTTACTAATATTTTTCAATTTACAATATTCACGTAATTGTTTCATCGTCCATAATTTAAAGTTTTTATCAAGTTTTGGTTTAGAAAACAAACTAGAATCAAAATTGAATTCATTTATAAATTTCTTTTTCTCTATTTTATCAATAATGTAAGTTATAAGATCATCTTTATTTTTATGAAAATATCCTTTAATATTTTGAGATTTACAGTAATCTCGAAGGTTTTTGAGAGTTTGACTTCTCAGTTGGTTCTCCATTTATTAGAAATGAACTTTTTAAATCCTGCAAATTTTTCCATCCTAGAAAATAATTAAAATTATTTAATATTTCTAAATTGATTCAAAATATATTCTCTAAATTCATTTTTCTTTTCAATTATCTCAAATGGTCTCATCTCTAAAAATTCATTCCACAATTCTTCATTTCTTTTAGATTTTCTTATTCGAACATTATGTTTAATTTCTAATAGATCTGCAATTTTTGCAATAAAAAATTTATATGGTAGGGCTTTTCGTTTATAATTTTCATTAAAAACTTCAAACACTTCTTCAATTTTAATTCTATCTTCAGGTTCATCTATTAACTGTAATAAATGTTCATGAAAATATCTCTGTCTATATTTAAAATTATTATGAGGATTTCTTGTTGGTGGATAACAACTATAACAACGATTATCTAATACCGATTGTTTACAACAGATCTGACAAAATTCGAAAGGTTCTAATTCCTCCATTTATTAGGAACGAACTTTTTTAGATCTTACAAAATTTTACATCATCATTTGTTTTAAAATATACTCTCTAATAGATTAATTTATATTCAAAGTTATTCCATATTTTCACCATTCTCTTAGTTTCCTTAATTTCAATATTATTTCCTACTTTTAAATAATCTGCAATCTTTTTTACTAAATATTTATAAGGTATATATTTACCTCTATAATTATTAATAAAAGTTTCAAATATTTTTTCAATTTCAACCTTATCATTAACATTTTCTATTAAATTATTCAATTTTTTACGAAATCTATTTATTCTATACGATTTACGATTATATTTACCTATTTTAATGTCTGTTACACAATTATAACAATTATTATTTAATACACTATACCTTCCACATATACTACACATTTCCATTTCTCCATGATCCAAATTTTCATCTATAAAGTTTCCTTCTGTATCTGAATTTTTTAAATCGTCTCCATAAACTGAAGTTAATTCAAATTCGTCTTCGTAATGTGGAGGTAATTTAAATTCTTCCATAGATTCTTTTTCTTCTAATAACTTAATTAAAACAGATTTCTTCATGTTATAATAATTTTTTATTTTATACTGACTTCCCAAACGTCTTAATTCAACTATTTTTTTATCACTTAATTTTTCTTTAGTTTTAGATTTTTCTAATATTAAATCAATTAATGATTGTTTTCTCAGTTTAGAATAACCCTGATATTTATTTTCTTTACATATTTTTTGTAAATCTTTAACTGTCTTATTTTTCAGGTCTTCCATTTATTTAGAAATAATTTTTATCAATATAAAATTTATCATCGAAATATTTTGTTAAATATCTTTTCAAACTCAAATATTCTCATTTTAAACCTCTGATTATTGATTAAATTAAAATTAATTCTACATTCATAAGGTATTTCATAAATAGTTACAAGATCATTAAATCTTACCTTCTTCATTTATAGTTTTAAAAAATTCTATATTTATATTCAAATTCTTCAAAAACAAGGGGGTCGTGATTTCCGACCCCTTTGAAATTTTTGCAGGTTGATAAAAAGTTAATATAAATTGTTTCTACTGAAATATATCAAATTCTGAATGTATCAAACCCATTCCTAAATGTCTTTTAATTTTCATTGCATTCGTTGTCAAATATGCCGCAGTTCTTTCTCCTATATCAGCATCACTCGAAATAACTCTTTCCCATGCTTTATTTTCTAAAATTTTGTCTGCGATATGTCTATCTGATACTTCTTTATGATCTCTATAAGATATATCATGTTCTTTTGCAGCTTCATCTAATTTATTAATTGGTTTATCACCTCTTTCCAATCTTTCATTTAATTTAGTACCTGGACCTAAATAGTTATAACCCGGATAATGTAATTCAAATGGTAATCCACTTAATATTTTATTAAACAATCCAGATCCTATAGTTTCATCCTTAATTATTTTATGTGGAAGAGCATTCACTAATCTTATTAAATATTCAGTTCCTTTTCGATCATCAATATGTTTTTCTAAAAGATTTGTTAAAAATCTGATAATACCGACTTTTTCATTATGAAAATTATTATCTCCAGCCAATTCTGAAGCATATATTAAATTCAATCTTGAAATCAATTCATTCAAATTTTGTATATACATAACAGAATGTTCATTATAATTAACTATTCCTCTTCCGGTAACCGGAATTGTCTTTAATTCTTCGTATATAGGTTTTAATAAATTTTTATATTTTTTTGATTGTGGAGCTTTTGGTCTATTTGTTGATGAGTTATTTTTGTTATATAAAACCTCACTATTAATTAAAATTTCTTTATAGGTATTAAATTCTTCTGGTGAATATAATTTTTCACCTTTATTATCAAATAAGTTTTCATAATTTTGTGTTAAGAGAACCCATAATCCTTTTGTTCCAATATATTTTTTTCCATCAATAATTAAATCATTTCCATCTATATTAACTTTATTCTTTCCGATTTTAAAAAATAATTTTTTTTCATCGTAAGTAATTCCATAATGTTTATCAGTTAGTTTTGGTAAATATGTTGCTCCAAGAGGACCAATTATTTGACCGATAACAGATGATGAAATATTCAATGGAGTATCTGATTCATTTAAACTGTCTTCACTTAAATCCGACTCGTCTTCTGAAACTTTTTCCATTGGAACAAATGTAACTCTCTTTTTGTCTTTTGAAAAAGGTGTACTTTTTGCAAGTGGTGTATCTTTATCGTATAATTCTCGTTCAAAAGATGTTTCTTCTCCCGAAGGTGGAATTTCCATATCTGCTATGTTTCTTGTAAACGGTACAAGATCTGTAATTAATGTTTTATTTTGTTCTAACACATTTTTTATACTCTTGTCGACTTGAGAAATCTTTTCATTAAAAGTATTATCAAGTTTATTGATTGCACTCGTTATCGGTAAATATTCTTTACCTTTTAAATCTTCTTCAAGTATTCTTTGTTTTCTGGCATGTTCAAATTTTTTAATTAATCTATCTCTTATCTTAATAGTTTGTTTTGGATCCATTTATTATATTAAAAAGTTCAGAACGGTTTAACTAGATTTAACTATGTTTAACATTTCGTTAAGTTTATTTGTCATGAATCAGACTTAAATATATAATATTATTAACATTTTCATTATTTAATAATTCATGTCTTTCATTCCTAATAGTTACATTTATTTTTTGAATTTTATGAATATCGTTTCTAATTGGAACATAAACAATTTCTAAGGGTTTTTCTGAAATCTTTGATTCAAAAGGAACATTCGGGAAAAAACTATATACTAAATCAGTTTCTTCATGTATGTGTTCATTAGAAGAATGACTCACTAAACTAGATTCGACTAAATTACAATGAATTTCGATAACATCAAAAGGTCTTAATTTAGGTCTGAATTTTCCAACATGTACTGTGTTACTTGCATAATCTGTTGAAATTTCATTTTTAGTTGGTATTTCGAAACCAAAAATGTTTTTAAGATTTACGTCCAGATCAAATGGATACGGTGAAAACATTTTTACCTTTCCATCATTATTACTTTTTATATAGAACTTTTCGTTTACAAGTTCTTTCTTTATTAGATTATCGATTTCTTTTAAACTCCAAAATCCTTTTTCAATTTTAATATGTTTTCTTGATTTATTAATATCGAATGAAATGAATGAATCTTTTTGTATGTTAGGAATGTTATTATCCGAATAAAAACCAACAAGACCTATTTTATAATTTATATTTTCGTCTAGAAATATTGGATGTGCTAATTTCAAAGTCAACTCAGAAGTTTTACCAGTTATTTTTAACAATTTCATCTTATATAAATTACTCTATTTATAATGGAAAAAAAGTATCGTATAAAAATTTACCACGAAGATAAAAATAAGACTAACAATAAACCTTTTCCATTACCATTAAGATGTATAATTATCGGTAGTAGTGGTTCTGGAAAAACAACTTTATTAACAAATTTTATTTATGGAGATTGGTTAGATTATTCTAAATTATATGTATGTAGTAAATCTTTAGATCAAGATATTTATCAAGAAATGATTGAGTTGTTTAGTGATATTGGAAATAAAATAGGAGAGGATGTAGGGTGTTTTTATAATGATATTGAAGAAATGGAAAATGTAGATACTTGTGAACCGAATAGTTTAGTTATCTTTGATGATATTATATTTGAAAATCATGAAAAAATTAATGAATATTTTGTTAGAGGTAGACATAAAAATATTTCTTGTATTTATTTAAGTCAATGTTATAGTAAAGTTGATAGAAAGTTTATTAGAAATAATGTTAATTTTATTTGTTCTTTTAAACAATCTCTTCATTACACTGAAATGATATATAAAGATTTTGCTGGAAGTGATTTTTCATCCTTTGATATTTTTAAAAAAATTTGTAATGATTGTTGGGAGGATGATTATGGTTTTCTATCGATAAATATATATAATAAATTAAACAATGGAAAGTATATCCATAAACTAGAGAAATTTATCTATTTTAAAGACTAGATTTTATCCTATAATAAATGGTACTTATATATTGTGTAAAGTGTAAAAAACAAACAGAAAGTAAGAATTATCATGAAGAAATTTCTAAAAATGGAAAACTCATGGGTAAAGGAATTTGTGAAATTTGCGGAAGTAAAAAGAATACTTTTTTAGGTCAAAAAATGAAAAAGAAATGAGTGTAAAAGAAGGAATAATTGAAGAAATTCATAAACCGGTTAGAAGAAATTTTGAAAGAACAAAAATTATAACTCGAGGAATAAATGACCTGTGGCAATCTGATTTAGTTGAGATGAATACTGGAAGTTTAAAAGGAATATCAAAAATTAATAAAGGATTTAAATATATTTTAACTGTAATAGATACATTTTCTAAAGTTTCTTGGGCAATTCCTGTTAAAGATAAAACTGGTAAATTAGTGACTGAAGCATTAAAAAGTATATTGAACGATAAAAATAAACCAAAAAATTTACAAACGGATAACGGAAAAGAATTTTATAATAAAGAATTTCAGAATTTAATGAAAGAATATAATATCAATCATTATTCTAGTTATAGTGAAATAAAATCTGCTATAGTAGAAAGATTTAATAGAACATTAAAAGAAAAAATGTGGAAAGAATTTTCTAAGAGAGGAAATTATAAATGGATAGATATTTTAGATGATTTGATTAAAACATATAATAATTCCTATCACAGAACTATAAAAATGAAACCTATAGAAGTTAATAAGAAAAATGAAGAAGAAGTATTAATGAATATTTATAATGATAACAATGTTAAAAATGAAAAACCGAAATTTAAATTAAACGATTATGTAAGGATAAGTAAATATAAAGGAATATTTGAAAAAGGATATACACCTAACTGGTCTACTGAAGTTTTCAAAATAAATAAAATAATAAATTCCATTCCTATTACTTATAAATTAAAAGATTTGAAGGAAGAAGAAATCGAAGGTAGATTTTATAAAGAAGAATTAATGAAAACCAAATATCCACATGATTATCTTGTTGAAAAGGTTTTAAAAAGAAAAGGGGATAAAGTTTATGTCAAATGGTTAGGTTTTGATAATTCACATAATACTTGGATAAATAAAAAAAATGTTGTGAATTAAATTTCTTTTTCACTGTGTAATTCCTCTATTTTTATAATTAGATATTCCTCACTAAATTCTTCATTATTTATTCTAAAATAATTACCATGAAATTCTAAATCATTTTTTAATTTTTCTTTTATTCTAGAATATAAATTAACACTATTTGGATCATAGAATTTTATTATCTCCTCACAATCTTGATGTTCTAAAACTATTTTATCAACAGCTCTTTTTAAATATACTTTTTGACATCTTATAACATAATAACTATATTCACATTCATAGTCGTTTAACTTAAATAATAGGAAAAAATGTCTTAATTTTTCATCTTTAGTTTTAGGTACAACATCAGATTTGATATTTGTTATTTTATTATTTAAATTTTCAATTTTTTCATCTTTCTTTTTTATAATTTTGTCTTTACTGTATAATTCTTCCTTCAATTTATACTCCCCTGTTTTTCTAATTGTTTTGATAACATTGTAAACCCATTTTTGAAATTCTTTTGCTTGAGGTAATTTCGATTTCATAATCAAAGAATATAAACCTAATTCGTTAATAAAAATAGTATGTGCTTGCATATTTGAAGGGTGCTCTTCTAAGGAGCACCCTTCTAAAATAAGATTTAGATTTGTTTTATGTTCTTCATCAACAAGATTATATGCTTTGGTTATTTTTTTATACTCTAATAATTCAGCAATATCTCTAGCTTTAAACCAAGGATCGTTATTTTCATCTAAAATCATAAATATTTCTTTATTATTATAGTTAAGTTTGTTGTTCAGAATATTTAGAATCCCCTCCATTTATTAGAAACGAACATTTTTAAATCCTGCAAAAATTTCCAGTAGAAAGAATTTATATTCTTTTTTATTCATTATAAATTAAAGAAAATGAGTGAGTATAAACCTTTTAAAATTTCACTAACGGAAGGTCAAAAATCTAAAATTATTGGTGCTGTAAAAAAGAAAACTGATGTTACAATCGATACAAAAAAAGGAAATAATTCAATTTTGTTAACTCAAAGACAGATCGATAAGATTAACAGAAATGCTAAAGACGGAAAGGGAACTAGAATTAAATTAACATATAAACAATTAAGAGAAAATGAAAAAGATGGTGGAATACTTCCTTTAATTTTTGCAGGATTAGGAGCTTTAGCTGCTTTAGCGAGTGGAGCAAGTTCTATTGCAAACTCGGTTATCGATAAAAGATATAAAGATAAACTAATAGAAGAACAAACAAGACATAATAAAGAAATGGAAAAGAAACAGGGAGGAAAACTTGTAACAGTTAAAAAAAAAAAAAATAACTCCTTTATCTAATTTTGATATCGAGAATATCGTTAAGAAGTTAAACATAAAACATTTTAGAGGAGTTTTTATGAAAGATGAACTTCCGAAACATCCTAGAAATATTGAGTGTGGAATTGTAAACATTGATAATTCTTTCGGAAATGGTACTCACTGGGTTTCTTATTATAAAAATGGAAATAAAAAATATTATTTTAATTCATATGGAAACTTACATCCATCAAAGGAATTAGTTATATATTTGGGAAAAGATAATTTAATATATAATGAAGACAGACTTCAAGAAATTAATGATCCACCTATTTGTGGACATTTATGTTTGTTAGTTCTTAAATTCTTTTCTAAAGATATGGATTTTAATGAAATTTTAAATATAATAAATAGAAAGAAATGGAATCTTATTCAAGAGTTATTTTAAAATTTGACTGATTGTTTACATTTACTAAAAGTTATATTGGTTTTAATAAAAAAAGACTTGTCAGTGTTTCAGAAGGAAGAGATAATAATGATGTAGTTATTATGAAACAAGTGAAAACGATGATAGAGAGGGCAATTAATGAAAATAAAAGAGATAAAAGAACAACTGATACAAAAGAATTTGAAGAGATCATCGATGAGAAATTATTTGAATATACAACTAAAGAAGATTTAGATGAAAAGATGAAAAAACTCACTCAGGATTTAATTAGTGATGTTATACCAGTACAAGTTGATAGTGATATAAAGAACAAAATGGAAGAATATTTGACAGAAACAGAGTTAGAAAAACATCTTCAAACATTTTCTGACACTTTATATGATAGTTATTACCCACAAGTAGAACAATTTTTGAAAGATTTAAACAATAAAATAGAAGAACTGGAAAAAAAGATAATGAAAAGAAGAAGAGTAAAAATGTCAGAGTATGAAAAAATTGATAGGGAAGAAGAGTCTAAAACATCACTAAATGAAAAAATTGATACATTTAGTGATGTTTTAGACTCATCACTAAATGAAAAAATTGATACAGAAGTAGAAATATTAAAAAAGAATTAATTTTTTTCTTAATAAATGGAGACAACACAAAATAATGATTGGGATGAAATATCTTCATTTCCTGGTTTAACAACAGAATTTTTAATTGTATTTCAGAATAAATTAAATTGGAAACTTGTTTCACAATACCATCCGTTTAAATTAGAAGAATTAGGAATGTTTTCAAATAAAATAGATTGGAAAATCATTTCGAGATATCAGAAAATCGATGAACAAAAGATCGAGTTTTATTACTCATTATTTGATTGGAACATTATGTCTTTTTATCAAAAGTTTTCTCCGGATACTTTAATAAAATATAAACATTTGGTTAATTGGATAATAATTTTCGAAAGAACTGATATATCAAATGAATTTAAACAAGAACATTACGAAGAATTTTCGAAATATTATAAAAATAGATTTAATGTTGATACTGTACCTTCATTAATAAATTATGTTTTTTAAATTTTCAAACCCCGTCTCTGAGACGGGGTCTAATAATTATAAACTAGTTTTTAAATTATAAAGATTTTTTATCTTAATAAATGGAGATGTATTCAAAATATAATCCTAATATAGAAAAACAACAATTTAAACATTTTTTCCCATCGAATAATACCGAATTGAATTTTAATAAAGAAAATCAGAGAATAGAATTCTTAATCGATGTTGGTGATAATTTTTTAAGTTCCCATTTTCAGTTTGTTATTTCAGGTTCTTTCAATGCCAAAGATGGTGAACACTATGGTATGAATTCGGGAACTAAATTAATAGATAATTTTATTCCTTTCTTATTTCGAAGTATAGAAGTAAAAAAACATAACAAATTAATTGATAGAATTGAAGATCCAGGTATTATAAGTACTGTAAAACATACGATATCACTGTCTCAAGATGAAACTTTGTCTAAAATGAATGGTGCAGTGAAATGTGATCATAAATATGGAAAATTTAATTATTGTGGAACCTTAAACGATTTAGGATTAGGATATTTTGGAGGTATAAACATACCAATATACAAAGGAGGATTTTTAATAACATTTCTTAGAAACACTGATGATGACGGGATTTTTCTATCACTTCAAGCAGATGGAAAGTCTTATGCACCTACAGGTAAAATTACAATAACTGATTTTTATTTACGTGTTCCTATCATAGAGTATTCAACACCTTCAAAAATTGAATTAATTAATGAGATGGACAAGTTTGGTGGAACACAAGAATTTGTATTTAAAACTTGGGAGTGTATTGAAAAAACTGGTATTATGGGATCAAATTTAAGTTTTGATATAACTAATATTTATAGGAACATTGATAAACCGAAATTCATAATTGTAGGATTCCAAACATCGAGAAGAAATGATCAAAAGAAAGATCCTTCTAAATTTGACCATGTTGATGTTAGAAATATTAGAGTTAAAATTAATGAAACATATTATCCGGAAGAAATGTTAAATTTAGATATTAAAGAGAACAATTATTCATTATTATATGATATGTATAAAGATTATAAAAGGTCTTATATCGGAAATATGAATATGCTTTATGATCCTGATGATTTCATAAAAAATAGACCTTTATATGTAATAGATGTTAGAAAAGGACCAATTAATATTTCAAATAGTAAAAATAATATTATTCTGAATGTTGATTTTCATAATGTAGTTCCTGGAGGTACAAATATATACGTGGTTATTTTATCCGAGAAAAAAATTAGATACGATTTTCTTAAAAACGATATATTAGAAGTTTAGTATGTTAGCAGTACAGATAATAGACAAAGTATGTTCTCAGAATAGATGATAGAACTTGTTCATTTTTCCTCTACCCTTGAAATAGAAGGAGGATAAAACAACATCATAACAACCGTCAGTAGTTCTCAGGAGTCCGTTGAGTTTAGTGTAGAGCGATCATGAATTATAAAATAGATAAAATTATTAAGGATTCAAATACATTAATAAAAATTCTAGAAGAATCTAAGAAAGACTTCGATGGAGTTAAAAAAAGAGTAGTAGTGTTACTAGTGTAGTAGTGTTAGTGTAGTGTGGTAGTAGTAGTAGTAGTAGTAGTAGTACTAGTGTATCCAGTAGTGTTAGTAGTAGTAGTAGTAGTAGTAGTAGTAGTAGTAGTAGTAGTAGTAGTGTAGTAGTGTTACTAGTAGTGTAGTAGTAGTAGTAGTGTAGTGTAGTAGTAGTAGTAGTAGTAGTGTACTAGTAGTGTAGTAGTAGTAAATGCAATGTATGAAAAGAAGAAAGAAATAGAAAATATGTTCCAGTTATATCCCAATATAAAAAAAGAATGGATGTAAAAAATACAATCAAGAGAAATTAATCACAACGAGGAAAAACTGTGCAGTATTGTTTGGAGCCCGAGCAATCCAAGGACATTGTTCGAGCTCGAGCAATCCGAGGTCAGGTGACGTATGTACAAGGGAAACTGAAGCCAGATTGCATCTCTACAAATGACCTTTTAAATTATTCCAATGTTTTCCTCATGTTAAGAAATAAATACATTTGTAACAAATGGAAATAATAATTAAATTAATTATATAATATTTTTACTTTTTGGGGGTGATCCCAATTTTGTATCGTTTTAAAGAAATATGTTAAAAATATGTATTTTTTTTTATTTGTTAGGTTTTAAAGAAATATGTTAGAAAATGTATATTTTTAAAAAAATTAGATGTTTGAGATAAAAATGAAAATCCTGAAAAAATAGGGCGTGAGCATTTTTTGGGGAAATTGATGGTATTTGGGAGGTGGTCCAGAAACCCCCTATTCTATCTACTTACAATGATATTTTTCTTTTAACGTTTTTTTTGCTGGTTTCAGGATTTGTTGAAATATATGGACGATTCCGAAAATGGTTTTATATATTTAAATTTTGGCAGCTTTGTGGAAGTTTCATCGCTGGGAAAAAATGTTCTTGATGGAATCATCACTACTTTTAGGAATTTAAAATTAAATGTTCTTATGAAATGGGAAAACGAAACTTTCAAAAACAAACCAGACAATGTTGAAACTAGACCATGGTTTCCTCAGCCGAGCATATTGGGTAAGTTCAGGCTTCAGTTTATCAATTTACTTTAGCATCTTCCTATCACTTTAAGCCTTCTAACTTAAACTCACATTCTAAGCTCATCGTTAAATAAATTTATTAAAAAATTATCTAATTCGTATTTTTCAAAAATGTCAAAACATGAATAAAAACGTAGCACTAACCGTTTCGCTGAAAAACCAATTTTTTTTTAATTTATTTATTTTTTTTTTGTGAACTTTGGTCTTAAATAAGATTCAATATTTTTCAGGCGGAAGGTCAATAAAAGCGCATTAACATAGTCAATTCATTTATTTGGTCTTGCTCTACATGTTAGCACTTTCCTCCAAAGGAAAGTAGCTATTGAGGTTGGACTCATGACGGAATTTTTGAAAAATTTCTTCAAATCTTTATCGATCCTACCTAGTAGACAGAGAAAATGACCCACGTTAAAATTTATATATATATATATATATATATATATATATATATATATATATAATGTAATGAACGAGTTCGTTAACCACCAAAATCGGTCCACCAAGAAGGGGGGGGTTTACCCCGAACCCAAAACACTAATTTGACCATTTCAGCCGTAATATTTGTTATATTTCAACGAAACTTGGCATTCGTACTGGTAATATAGAGAGAAAAGTGAGCTATAAAAATAAACTAAATCGGTTCATAAGGAAGGGGGGGGGGGTTTACTCCGGACCGACAATACCAATTCGCCACTACCAGCCGTGATTTTAGGTATATTTCGACGAAACTCGGTATTCATAGTGGTAATCTACAGGTAAATATGTGTTGTAAAAATAAACTAAATCGGTTCATTAGGAGGGGGGGGGGCTTTACTCCAGACCCACAATACCAATTCGCCACTTCCAACCGTGATTTTTGGTATATTTCGACGAAACTCGGTATTCGTAGTGGTAATCTACAGGTAAATATGTGTTGTAAAAATAAACTAAATCGGTTCATTAGGAGGGGGGGGGGGTTTACTCCGGACCTAAATTACTAATATACTCATACTGGTCGTAATTTCTGCTGTATTGTAACGAAACGCGGTATACGTCGTGGGTAACTCATGAGAAAGAAGTGTTGTAAAAATGAGCTGAATCGGTCAATCGGAAAGGGGGGTTTACTTTGTAATATATTTCAATAGAAAAGCCAGCCAGACATAGGTTCACAAAGGCGCCGCAAGGAGCGCTAGAGGGACTGTATCCTGTTCCTGCGTTAGATCAAAATACAATAATATGAGGATTTTGTATTTATTACATAGTGTAGTAGGTACCATGTGTAAACATAACTCTGGAAGCAAATTAATAATTTATCAGTTACTCATTACAAAATTAAAAGAGAACTATTCATGTTTTTATTTTATTTATGTAGGATATTTTAAGCAAATTGTTCTGGAAAGCAGTCTACACTACCCAAATTCTGAGGAAAGTGCTTAGTTATGCAGCTCCTGCGTGACGGACTTTTTTACACCCGTGGTGCCTCTTCAGGAGCCAAAAACTCAATAAACTAAAACTTACAGCCTAATTGTATTAAGGCGAACCTTCCTGTACAATAGCCACGTCCAATATTAGGTCACTATTACCTACTTATAGCGTCGATCAGCTGTGTAAAATCGATAGATTCAAAAAATCGATCATCCAAAACCAGATAAGTCCATTATAATAAAATAAATTTTTAGATTCGCTTATATTGGCCTTCCGCCTGAAAAATATTGGATTGAAGAAGATTGGGTCACTATAAAATATAAACATTAAATAATTTTTTTACGCTCATGGGATCGATGGTGACTTTATTGAAAGATCTATTGTCTAATAAAATATTTGTGTGGAAGATTTTATTTTTTCTCGAATATATATTTAAATTGTATGTAGTCAGATTTAGAGACTTACTCTGGTCTCTAACTGAATTCCCTGGTCTGTAGCTGAATTCTATCATGGGCGTATATAGAAAATAATTTCGGGAGGGGCTGAGAGAATTTCGGGGCGGGGGGGGGGGGCTGAGAACATTTGGGGGATATGGAATACTAAAAATCTATAAATAAGAATAGTTAGCCAACTAAAACGCTATTACACCCCATAAAAACAATTTTTTTCTGTTAAGGTTTTTATGAAGGATTTTTACCGATTTCGAGGTGGAGGGCTGCAGCCTTCTTAGCCCCCCTCCTTATATACGCCCGTGAATTCTATCAAGAAATTAGTAATGTTCATTCGGATTCATGTCTTTAAGAATTTCTAAACAGTACAGAAACAATGATTTTTATGGATAAACAAACATTGGCAGAATGCAATTAAACATCTACGAATTAAATTATGAATATTTTGTTTATATTTCTAGCATACATACATTACTAAAAAAATTTATTCCACGTCAAGTATATTCACTTTATATACAGGGTGTCCCAGCATATGTGTCCACCCCCTTTTTCTTCTAGAGTTGTTGGAATTTCTAAATGAAACTTGGTAGGTCATAGTTATGTTGCATGAGGTTTCTTTTGAAGGTTTAGTTGACTTTGTAACATTCTCCAGTTTTTCTCCAGCGCATCTAACTCGTGAGTTTCCAATAGCAACAGGTATATTTTATGACAAATTCTGATAGAAAATTTAATTTTAAGACTAATTTATTCTGAGACATCTTTTGATCCGACGCACCGCTTGCGCGTAAAACGCAAAAAACTGAAAAATATCGCACTTTTGTAGACAAATTCCTATTTATCACTGAAACCAAGCCCTGTACGTAAAAACACCTCTATACAAACGTTGTAGCCTATTAATTTTCCTTTCAGATGATACCAAGACCAAAGTTGTAGATTGAATGTTAACGGGATATTATGAATGAAAACATATGTTGGGTCGATTACCGTTGCGTAAACTCTAAGAGGAACAAAATCGCATGTTATTTCTAGTAATTCAAGGACTGCCATCATAGTTGAAATTAACATCAATTAGAAATAATACTATGAAATAGATAATGTACGGTAACAGCTGTTCTGTTATCGTCCTAGCAACGCATGCTGCCTAGGCATGGCTGCTCTAACCAACTCAAACTTTAAACCCCTCTAAAAATACTTAAAAATTCGAATATCAAAAAATCCTTTCTTAGCAAGTGCCTACGTTATAAAGGGAATAGGGGAGCGGCTTGGGCTGGGCGATGATAGGTCAGTGAGTGATTGAGTGGTATTTGATAAATATAGTAGACTAGCTGAATACCCGTGCTTCGTCACGGCAGATAAGTAGTTATTTTATTGTGTTAAATAATGTTTCATTAAAATTACGTTACTATACAATTCTGTGCAGTTTATTATAGCACGGTTCCCGTCATACTATATTTTATTCAATGGGCGTTAAAATTTAAAAGTTTATGTTTCCAAGAAGTCATATGGTAACACCCAATACATTTACGAGTATTACCAAGGTTATAGGCGAGGAGGCTGTGCAAGGGTTCCGGATATTATTACCTCGCCTGGAAAACCTAAGGATATGCCATACATCACGGTTTGGCCGGGACTGTCCCGGTATTTTGCAATTGTTTCGGTGTCCCGCCCAGTTTTATCAATGTCCCGGAAAAGGCTTTAAGATGTAAAAAGTAATGAATTCATGTTTATAAGAATCTTTTTTAAATCGGTTACTTTTCTACAATTAACATTTTTACTACTGCTCACAGTGTCAAAGAAATGAGAAGTAATCTAACTGTAAAACGCTGGAACTACCTGCACAGCGCTGCCAGCTGCCAGACACTACTATTTGGCTGAGAGATTGTTTTAAGAAAATCAAGTAGCAAAAAAAGTTCCCTTCTTATTTTTAAGGTTTGGGTAGACTAACAGTTTAGGATTCCCCCTTCCCGTTAGTTGCTAGGCTTAAAACTCACCAACCATTTTGCTTATAATTTGTACTCTTTTTATCCCCCCCACCTGGTATGCCCATCCCAGATTAATGTGTCTCGGTTTAACTCTCCAAAAATATGGCAAGCCTATCTGACGGGGACAGCCAGAAAAGAAACGCAATTAAAACACTATGAGGGACAGTTAATTTCTAGTAATTCAAGGTCTGCCATCATAGTTGAAATTAACCTCAATTAGAAATAAAACTATGAGATAGATAATCTAAGGTAACAGCTGTTCTTTATCGTCCTAGCAACGCAGGCTGCCTAGGCTTGCCTTCTCTAACCAACTCGAACTTTAAACCCCCCTAAAAATGCTTAAAAATACTAATATCAAAAAATCCTTTCTTAGCAAGCGCCTACGTTATATAGGGAGCGTCCATGCAAAATTTCAAAATTTTCTGTCGAGCGGTTTGGGCTGGGCGTTGATAGATGAGTGAGTGAGTGAGTGGCATTTGACAAATATATAGTAGACTAGCTGAATACCCGTGCTTCGTCACGGCAGATAAGTAGTTATCTTACGTTACTATACAATTCTGTGCAGTTTATTACAGCACGGTTCCCGTCATACTATATTTTATTCAATGGGCTTTAAAATTTAAAAGTTTATGTTTCCAAGAAGTCATATGGTAACACCCAATATATTTACGAATATTACCAAGGTTATAGGCGAGGAGGCTGTGCAAGGGTTCCGGATATTACTACCTCGCCTGGAAAACCTAAGGATATGCCATACATCACGGTTTGACCGGGACTGTCCCGGGTATTTTGCAATTGTTTCTGTGTCCCGCCCAGTTTTATCAATGTTCCGGAAAAGGCTGTAAGATGTAAAAAGTAATGAATTCATGTTTATAAGAATCTTTTTTAAATCGGTTACTTTTCTACAATTAACATTTTTACTACTGCTCACAGTGTCAAAGAAATCAGAAGTAATCTAACTGTAAAACGCTGGAACTACCTGCACAGCGCTGCCAGCTGCCAGACACTACTATTTGGCTGAGAGATTTTTTTAAGAAAATCAAGTAGCAAAAAAAGTTCCGTTCTTATTTTTAAGGTTTGGGTAGACTAACAGTTTAGGATTCCCCCTTCCCGTTACTTGCTAGGCTTAAAACTCACCAACCATTTTGCTTATAATTTGTACTCTTTTTATCCCCCCCCCCCCTGGTATGCCCTTCCCATATTAATGTGTCTCGGTTTAACTCTCCAAAAATATGGCAAGCCTATCTGACGGGGACAGGCAGAAAAGAAACGCAATTAAAACTCTATGAGGGACAGTTAATATCTAGTAATTCAAGGTCTGCCATCATAGTTGAAATTAACCTCAATTAGAAATAAAACTATGAGATAGATAATGTAAGGTAACAGCTGTTCTTTATCGTCCTAGCAACGCAGGCTGCCTAGGCTTGCCTTCTCTAACCAACTCAAACTTTAAACCCCCCTAAAAATGCTTAAAAATACGAATATCAAAAAATCCTTTCTTAGCGAGCGCCTACGTTATATAGGGAGTGTCCATGCAAAATTTCAAAATTTTCTGTCGAGCGGTTTGGGCTGGGCGTTGATAGATGAGTGAGTGAGTGAGTGAGTGAGTGAGTGAGTGAGTGGTATTTGACAAATATATAGTAGATATATAAATATATATATATATATATATATATATATATATATATATATATATATATATATATATATATACATGGGCGATTCTACAGAAAAGTAGCACTTTTTGGTTTTTGTCAATTATTCAGTCCGAATTAAAAATATTAATATTTTGCCCTTTTAGTAAGATGATACAAAACTATTTTGAATCATACCTAGGACTGGATAATCTGTAACAACCTTTGATCTGGAGCTGGAGCTTTGCAAAGCCCTAATTCTCACTCCCCTGGCCTGTTACACTACTCGGGTTTGTAACTTTCGTTGATTTTTTTAGGCCTACAGTAACTTGCAGGAAGTTTTTTGCTATTTATTTAGTCAGAATTTACAACAATGTAAAAACACATTTCCAGTAAAAAAATACATGTGAATGTGTCTTGAAGGTCGTGAAGAAGACAAGCCGCAGAGTTGCAGTACCCACAAGTCAGAGTGATTAATATTGTAGTAACTACTCCTGGAGCTGGTCTCTAGGCCAGTTACTCTTCAGGCGGCGAATGGGGTTGTTTGGGATTAGACGTGATGATAGGGATTTAATTAAATAATTTGGATGGCCGTGTAATTTTGAATAGAATTTTTTGATCTACTTGTTTTGATAAGGGTTGGATAAATGGAATATGGAGGTCGTTGTGAAGAGTCAAATTGGATACAAAGAATGGAGCGTCGGCTATTTTACGGAGGATTTTAGATTGCAATGATTGAATTTTGTAGGAGTTTGAGGGCTTTGTGGATCCCCAGAGCTATATGCCATAAGTATATATAGGTCTGAGTATTGTCATGTAAATGAGTCTTTTGTTCTTAAGTGTAAGGTGTAAGGTTTTTTGTTAAAGTATTTTTTTTTCATTATGCCCTCACAAATGTAGCTGAAAGAGAAAAAACTGAAAAATATTATCCTCAAAAATGACAAAAGCTTCGCTAATGTCTGTCACACAAAAGTTTATCACTCCCCTGTCACAATGAAACATGGGCGTATATAAGGGGGAGGCTGAGGGGGCTGCAGCCCCTCCCGAAATTTTGATTTGATGGTAAAAACTTGTCGTAAATCCCTTAAAAATAAATTAAATAAGATAACTTAGTTCATAAAAAATATCTTATTTTACGTGTAATAGCGTTTTAGTTGACTAAAACTATTCCAAGCTCTAAATTTTTAGTATTCCATACCCCGGAAATGGTCTCGGCCCCCCCCCCGAAATTTTCCCAGCCCCTCCCGAAATTATTTTCTATATACGTCCATGCAATGAAAACACAACATTTGTTTGTTTGTGGTGTTTTTGGGCGAAAGAACCCCATGGTCGTCACAACATTTATGAAGCGTAAACGTGGCTTTTTTATTTTTCCGTCAGCTAATTTAGATTTTCAATGTACACAAAAACAAATGATTTCAGCTTGATTTTGATTTCTAGAAAGAGAGGATCTTCTTTGAAAGGTTTTTTCAAGTAAAATGACGAGTTGTAAAAATTGTTTATCACTCCCCTGCTCTTCATAAAAAATCAGTTGATTTTTATTCTTGTGATTTGATAACATTGTTTGATAAGTACCCCAGAACACTTTATTTAGATGTCATTAAAAGCTTTTCATTATAAGCAGGGTGTGCTACAGGTGATCCAAACCTCAAAATTATCCCTGCCCTGTTTCTCACTCCCCTGTCAATTATAGTACAACACTGAGGCACACGGCGAAATTGATATTCAAAAACAAGACTTAGTTTGGCAATTTATACTAAAACCTTTGGTCTAGTAGAATTAGCTTTTGTTCTGTTAATTTATTAAATAAAAATAATTAACACAAATGTTCTTTTTTTCACGTTTTCTCAACAAGGAAGTGAGGATTAAATTGTTTTCACTTCCTTGTCAGTACGAAAAATACTGTTTAATTATATTTTCCCAAGAAGTGTTCTTGTGAAGGTTTTTGCCATCTTCAGAATGGCTGTTAGAAACATATATTGCTAAGAAATATTGTTTTTTTACTCTTATTCTCACTCCCCTGCAACCCAAAAACAAAATGGCTGCTTTTTGGCCACTTAGGCCATGAAAACTAATTGACCAATGCTTTGATAATATTAAGGTAGGCATGCTTTATTATCTCTGAGGTAAAAGTCAAACAAAGAAAATGAAAAAAAAAAAAAAATACTACTTTTCTGTAGAATCACCCATATTTATATATATATATATATATATATATATATATATATATATATATATATAATGGGTACCTTGGCGCTAATGACTCTAGCTAGTCGAAGCGGCAAGGGGAAAATCAGGCGGCCGGAGCATAGTACTGACCACACTATCTCCCTAGTGTGCCGTATGGTCATGAATCAGATACCTCTACAGTATCTACCCCTCAGGGCCCTCGTGGCCTGTTTCGGGACTGATTTATATATATATATATATATATATATATATATATATATATATATATATATATATGTATATATATCTCGTAGGTCAAAAATAGAACTTCATTTTCTTTTGTACCACTATATTGTATCATTGCCCTATATGTTTCGTGGCTTTAATTCCACCTCCTAAGGGGCCATTACCTCCTAAACAATCAACAATTACCTCGGGTGTGGTCAGCTCGCCGTCCTCATTAAGACTCCATGATACAATGATACAAAAGTGGTAAAAAGAAAAAATGAAGTACTATTTTTGACGCCGTACATATCCAAAAAACGTTACTAAAATTTGTTTGCATATATTATTACAGTGTTCGTTTAATGAATACAATTTTGTAGCTCATCCGAAATGCAGACTCTTTATAACACATGGCGGATATCATGGAATTCTCGAAACTCTTCATCATGCTGTACCAATCGTCGGAATTCCGGTTTTTTCTGATCAGGAATCAAATCTCAACTTTGCTCAAAAAGAAGGATTCGGCCGGATGATTCTTCCGGAAGATATTACACCGTACAAATTTCAAGAAGTTGTTGAGGATGTATTAAATAATAAAATGTAAGTATTTGTATGATTTATTTAAATTTTAACGTCCATATTAACTAAGAGTTTTAGGACGGGTTATCTATAGGTTACCACCCTTTTCTAGCCAGGATAGGGCTGCTGCCTTTTCTTTTTTCTAAAAAAAAGCCACGACCTTTCCTTATCAGTGGGAATCGAACCCACGACCTTTGGCACGGAGTCTTAAGTGCTCACGCCTTAACTCCGCCACCGGGCCTCCATATGATAATTATTTCATTAATATGCAATATTATAGTAATGAATTAGATCTCCCCGTGGCAGGATGGATAGTGTGTCTGATTCCTACCAAAGGAGATGCAGGTTTGAGGTTGTAACGGATGCATCAACGGGCTCATTAAAAAAAATCTCTGCTCCAACCTGGATGTGTAGGAAGGGTGGCAGCTTCTAGATAGTCTGGAATCAATAGCCTGCAAGCAAAAAAATAAATAAATCAAAGCACGGATAATATAGATTTTTACAAAAAACATCGATACACACACAAACATACATATATATATATATATATATATGCAGTAGAACCTCTCATATCCGAACTTCCCATAACCGACTCTCCCCGATATCCGACCGTCTTTGATTCACCGTACTCAACAACAGTTGAGAAGAAATCGACTCGGATGAAGACGAAACCACCAGTGACGACGTAGTGAGCCATTCTGCTGCTAAGTACGCCTTCGACGAAGCGCTGAAATACATCCAGCAACATCCAAATGCAACCCCAATGGATGTATTGTGGGCAAAAAAGTGGTTGAGTAAATGTTTGAAATGTATATAACAACAGTTATTATCACAATTACAATAAAGTATGCACTGTACATTATAGCTATTTTCATAACTTTGAAAGGTGTTTTTTTGTTTCTCCCGATATCCGACCTTTTGGCCGTTCCGACCATGGCCCGGTCCTGTCATGGTCGGATATGAGAGGTTCTGTATTTATATATATTTTCCACTTTTTCTTTTTTCTTTTTCTGGCAGGGGGTCGATAAAGTATTACACACTTGGTTCACATTTACTACTTTATTTGGCATGTTTCGCCCGACATGTTTCGGGCGCCTTTTCGCCCCTCTTCAGGGGCTTTCCTTACCAGGAAGTCCTCTCGTCATGTTGTCTAGCTTGAGTCAGGCGTAGTACTACTTTATCGACCCCCTGCCAGAAAAAGAAACAAAAAAAAAAGTGGAAAATATATATCGGGTCATCTTTCACAGGAATTAAAATAAAATATGTCTACAGATGAGTAGTACTACGCCTGACTCAAGCTAGACAACATGACGAGAGGACTTCATGATAAGGAAAGCCCCTGAAGAGGTGCGAAAAGGCACGAAACATGTCGGGCGAAACAAACCAAATAAAGTAGTTAATGTGAACCAAGTTTGTACTACTTTATCGACCCCCTGCCAGAAAAAGAAACAAGAAAAAGTGGAAAATATATATATCGGGTCATCTTTCACAAGAATTAATATATATATATATATATATATGTGTGTGTGTATGTGTGTATGTTGTTCATTCGGCATCTGTCTCCAGCGGTCTTGCTCCTCCTGTCATCGCAATATTTCGCCGGATTCCTCTCCGGCTTCTTCAGGCAATTATTCATCCTTGCTGGTTGGTAAGGGAATGGACAGATGACGAATGAACAACACATTTAATTCCCAGCGAAGTAGCTTGAAAAATAGCATATATATATAGATATTTATATATAAATATTAGTGAATATTGTATATTATAATATGTTTTAGGTACAAAGAAAATGCAGCCAGAAGATCACTAATATTAAAAGATAGGCCAGAAAAACCATTGGATATTGGAGTATATTGGATTGAGTATGTTTTACGTCATAAAGATGTCTCCCATATTAAGCCTGCGAGTAAAAACCTTTCCATCTTACAAGTGTACTATATTGATGTAATTGTATTTTTAACAGCAGTAATTCTATCATTATTCCTTGTTTTTTATGCTTTGTTCAGAATAATCTTTAAAAAAATGTTAAAAATAAAAGAGAAGAAAGAGTGACCACATGTTGTTTGCTTATTAATTATTTTTGACTTCTCCTTAATCCTCTAATATTCCTCGGAAATCATTAAATTTTAACGTCCATTTATTATTAACTACGAATTTAAGGACGGGTTATCTATAGGTTACCACTCTTTTCTAGCCAGGATAGGGCTGTTAAGTGCTCACGCCTTAACGCTCACGGCCACCGGACCTCCTATATTCCTAATATTCCTCAGGAAGGTGATTAGCGTAGTCCACATTACTAAATAAAATGCTTAAAATCTATATATGTATAAAAATCACGTGTCTGTCTGTTTTTCTGTTTGTTCCTTATACAAATCCACACCGTTCTACCGATTTTAACAAACTTGGCACACAGGTAGGTCTTGATCCATGGAGTGTCATAAGCTAGGTTCACATAGGCTAGCACTCACAGTTCAGAGGTCACAGGTTCGAAACTTTGGACCAAACAGTTACAGATTTGCGTTATTAGATTTAAATATATCTTCTTTGGTTTATAATTTATTTTTTATTTTCTAGATGCAGAAAATAGATGTAGCAAGGCACGCCGGGAAATAGCTATATAATACAAAGTAGGTGTAGCATGGCACACTGGGTAACATCAAATAACCTTTAAAAGTACAAACTAAACACAAATGATGGGCCAGGGGGAAAACAATGAACTTACTTTTTTACGAAATGGAGATTGCTGTGCCATCTACTAGGATTAAAAGAGTACTATCAGCCTGCAAAATCTAACTGGGAAAAACAATGAGAAGAACCCTAAAAACGCTGAACATTATGATGCTTTCAGGTAGATTTTCAAGAATCATTTCAATATTTTCTTTCGTTACCCCAGGAAAGATACGAGCAGTAAGCGTGACCAAGAGAGACTCTTAAAAATCTTTACAGCGAGCCAGTTCCAATTTCTGAGTCCAAATTCAATAACTTGCAACGCCTTAAACAGTTTTTATATAAACCAGCTTCAGAAACCTAACATGTTCTTAATGTGGATTTTTCGATCCATATAATGGTAGAGTGCAGTACGTCCTGTTCCCATAAATAACGAAGATAAGGCGGTAAAAAATAAAATAATGTCCGTTTTAATTAGAGGTAAAAGACACCATGTGGAGGACTTGGTTTTGTTTGACTATGGTCAATACTTCCAATTACCTATTAATGCCAATAAAAATGTGAAAAATTGTCTTTAAAAAATTTTAATAGTTCAAAGTTATGGAAATTTGGCTCTCCTGAACAATTACAAATATGTGACATTGTGTCGTTTACAATGATGGTTCATTTCAACTGTGATGGTAGACCTTGAATTACTAGAAATAAACTGTGGTTGTGTCCCTCATAGACTTTATGCTATACCTGGTAATGGTCCATCCGAGGTAATAACATCCCGAACCCTTGCACAGCCTCCTCACCCACCAGCATCCCCAGTCAGAGCACTTCTTGGTAATGCTCCCAAATATAATGGGTGTTTCTAAATGACACTTACATTTTTAAATTTTATCGTCCATTTATTATTGTTTGATACTATGTAAATCATACCTCTATGGAGGGAAGCTCTATGGAGGAACTAGAGCCCAACCGGATGTGATCTGGTTAGTAGTGTATTGTCAGACTCCATGAGGGAGCAGTGTCTAGTATAAAACTCCATGAGGAGTAGTGTTTTTTGTAAGACTCCCTGAGGAGCAGTGTGTTCTGTAAGACTCCCTGAGGAGCAGTGTGTTCTGTAAGACTCCATGAGGGAGCAGTGTGTTTTCTAAAGCTCCGTGTGAGCATTAATTTGTGTGTGTCCGTAAGACTCGGTCGAGCATAGTGTCTGCCGTGCGAGCAGGAAATTTAATATTTAGAGAGAACTGTGTCTCTTCTGTGTCTCTGTGGCGTCCAAGTGGAGCTCCACATCGTACCGGAGGACTAGTGAAGAACTCTGAATACATGACTCAGAATTGGTGAGTACACAATTTGATTACATTAGTACCAGAATACTGCTACTGCCATTCATTGAACAAAACAAAAATACAGTCCACTCAATAGAGGAACAAACATATGGTCCTCCGGGCCGGATGATGGTAAGTTTTCGTGGTGTCTGGTGTCTGGTTAGTGATAATTTGTAGTCAAAAGAGTGTAAATGAAAATAAAAATTTATATTAATTGTATAATTTATGCTCTTTTGTGTTGTGTTTATTACCGTTGAGACTTGATTTATTGTGATTTCGAGTCCAGGGCAACATTTTTCTATTTTTTGAACATAAATAAATACTTTCTAGTGTTTTGTGGAACATTGTGGTTCATGTCAGGACTTCCTGTCGAGATCTAGGAATCTCCATTTACCCTCCTCTGGGTCGTGTTTACTCGAGCAAGCCTATTGTGTTGGATGTGATTGGCTCAGGCTATAGCTGGGCAGGTTACCTTTTAGTAAGGTTGTGTTGTTTGTTTCATTTTTTAAATATGTTTGCTGACGAGTTAAAGAGAGCATTGAAATTAAATTGCTATAGGAGAGCAGTTTTAATTAAAGAAATAAATATATTATTTGGTGTTGCAAATGAGTTTCCAGAATCCCCAGATGTGATAATAAAATAGAAAACTTTAAACTTGTGGTTAATGATCTACCTGATATTTACAAAGGTTATCTACAATTGCCTGATGACATGCTTTATACTTATATTGAATTGGGAGAAGAGATCCCTGAAGCAGAAAGTAATTAACATTAATGGATTTTCAAGATAAATACTATGAGTGTTTTTCACATGCAAGTAGAATGAGTGTTAAAATTATTAAGAAAAATTCAAATTGTGTAACTGCTCCTTGCAAATCTAACTGAGTTTTCACTAATGGTAATTTATCCTTAAATGAAAATAATCGGTAATACTGAAGGAGAGCGTCCTCAGCACCGATTTTCTTCAAAGTTTGCACTATAATGTATTTTGATGCACTAAACACGAATCCGTTGAAAAAAAAAAAGTTGCTCTCAACTAGGAAAGAAGTTATTAAGCACTAAAGTTCACTGTTATGGAGGTTATAAAAGACGGGGTAAACAGCTTATATGTAAACACGCGCATGCGCAAAAGTCCTTAATGAGGAAGTGTAATTGAAATTTAGACTCACCTGTGGTAGCTGACTTGGTCGTAAACTGTCGCATTGGCATACGTGCTATGCGTTTCCACTCGCTCCGCTCGCTCAGGAAGATATCAAAACCCCTAGTCAATCCAACTCGCAGAAATTAAAGGAATTCTATGCCCAAAAGTCGTCCAAGGCATTCTTCTTATCCTCCTAGACATCTTCAGACGCGATGTTCGATGGATATAAGTCCGCAATCGCACCGAAAAAAGCATTTATGAGCATTATCAATTCATTTATACGCATTATCACTTCATTTCTATTGAACACTTTCTACAAAAAAACTGTAATAACGATAACAATAACAAGCTAATTACAGCTTAGGGGGAATTAGAGAAGCTTAGAAGGAACAAATCATAGCAAATTATTAAGGGATTTATGTTATATAATACTTTTCAGGAGCGAAACAAGAAATTTGAAGAATGTTTCATTATTTAAAAAAATGTTTCTGAATAAATAAGTGTTGGTAAATTTTAATAATTGATAGTTAATTTCAATTACTTTTCTTCATTAAGGACTATTGCGCATGCGCGAGTTTACATGTACGTTGTTTATGCGATCGTTTGTAACCTTCATAACAGTGAACTTTAGTGCTTAATAACTACTTTCCTAGTTGAGAGCAACTATTTTTTTTTTTTTTTTAACGGATTCGTGTTTAGAGCACCAAAATACGTTATAGTGCAAACTTTGAAGAAAATCGGTGCTGAGGACGCTCTCCTTCATTATTAATAATCATTTCTGTGATGCAGTGAATAATTTTGGGGAAATGTGTGCCTAATTCTAGTTATGGAGATCCTGATGAGGATTTTACAGAAAATCAATTTAAAGGGTCAGAAAATAGAACCTATAATTCTCCTGCGTTAATCAAGCCTAATATTAGTGAATTGAGAGGTTCATTTAACAGTGCAAAATTAAAATTGTTGAGACTTGGATAATCCCAAAATAAAAATATTAAATTAAAATGTAATTATAATAAGTTTATGAATGAGTATAATATTCTGGGACATATAAAAAGTATTGAATTATTTACAGATAAATTTTATCTCCCTCGCCATGTTGACCACCTTACTCTTATCGGATTTAGTGAGAGTGACCCCATAGAGGAGTGGGAGTTAGTGACCAATACTCAAGGGCTAACTTCAGCCTCAAGTGTAGCTCATAATTGTGTTGAGCAAGTGCTAATTGATAAAGAGGATAAATTTCCTCTGGCTGAAAGTGTTGTACCACGTGATGTGGTGGTTGAAAACCTCTGTAGTGGAACTGAGAGTGTTGATTCAGCTAGAGAGCTGGCTTGACAGATTGTGAAACCTTTTGTTTGTGGTAATTTTCAAATGAGAAAATTGCTTTTAAATGTGATTAAAAATGTGATTAAGCTTTGTGCAATTTACCTGATGACTATTGTGAGTCTTGTGTAAACTTTGATGTGAGTGAGTTTGGTGTAAAATAATTAGGAACTCATTGGAATTCCAAAAGTGTCTGTCTTTTCATATCTGTCCAGATTTAATGAAAAAATCTACTCCTGTGACTAAGAGCATTGTTTCGTCAACAACTGTAAAGTTGTTTAATCCTTTGGGCATTGCTCCTCCTGTTGTGTTTTTTATGAAGTATTTCTTCCAAACATTGTGGAAATTAAAGTGTGATTGGGATGAGTCGGTGGATTCAAGATATTCTAAACATTGGAATAAGTGTGTGAAGTCCCTGCATTTCTTATCCAATATCAATATACCTAGATTTTTAGGTTTACCGTCATTTGGGGTGAGTTCGGACACATTTTAGAGGTTTTCCCGTAATTAAAAAACACATAATTTTTGTAAAAATCTGGAAAAATTAATTTATGAACCCTTAACATTCCTCTATCGAATAGTGTATTTTGTTTTTTGAATATCTCAAAAATTTTCAATTTTTCTTATAGCTAAAATGTGTCCGAACTCACCCCTACGTGTGGAGTGAGTTTGGACAGCCTTTAATTTCTGTAAAAATCTTAACTTAACCTATAGTTGGAGTGAGCTCGGTCATAATTGACGATATTCTAAAGAGAAATATTTTCTATAATATTTTTTAGATTAACAAAATATTCTTTCACTTTTTCCTTATCAACTTCTGCACTACACCTTTTGATGCTTTGTGTAAGGCGTTCCGTCAATGGCTGATTCCTTTTCATAAAGCCTTAAAACCATTCCAGTCTGAGCTTGCTTTAAAATCCTGCGAATTTTTTCCTACCATCCAAATATGTTTTTACGATTTGGCGAATACCTCAATCGAGTTAATGGAAAGTCCCATTCAGCTGCAGCTTGAATTCCCTTTGATATATTTTTTTTTTCTTCTTGACTCAATTTTGTTTGTCCGCCACTTTTTTTTGGTGTGCATTCCTCTAACTTTATCATTTAAAGTCGATTTAGGTATTTCGTTGTACATTGAAATACCTAAATCGATACGCTGCCTCTTTCAGAGTCTTCTTCTTTGTTTTGACATCGTCCACCACATTTTTCAAAGCCTCTTTGGAATAAATACTGTTTTCCTTTAAGCCAAGAGGACGCGGGTATAATTGATATATGTCCGAACTCACCCCATGGTATGCGAGTTTTTTACTTAACGAAGATAAAAAAGCTTTTGAACCAAAAAAATAAATATATTTATTAATGTATCATTAGCCAACATGTAAACCTACTATAAAATATGAAAAGTTAGGGTTTATATACTTCTAGAGCCTCTACACAGACGTTTGTTTCTATAATTTCGAAAATCATGGAAATTACAACACACATTAAAATATTCGTTACTCACTTCAAAGTGTTCTCAGGGCGATTTTGCCTTACCTACATGGGAAACATACAATATCGATAGTAGTTGTCATGCCAATTATGACCCTAATGAAAATGTTTGCTCCAGGTCACGTGATTTCCTGCGCCATGCACTATTGTCCGAACTCGTACTACCTGTCCGAACTCACCCCAAAATACGGTACGCGACACTCCCTTGAGTGATATCAAACTTATGGAATTTTGTGATGCTATATTAGATGTTGGAGGTTGAATAATACAGCAAAAGTGCCTTTACTTATGTGTAAAACAAAACCCTCACCAATAAAGGGATTAACAATTCCTCGTCTTGAGCTGCTTGAAGCGCACCTAGTGAAAAAGTTGTTACTTTATGAGCATAATTCATTATCAGCCGTGTCGAGAGATATTCCTGTGTATGTCTGGACTGACTCAACTATTGTGTTAAATTGGATACATCCTCGTCTTTACAAGTTAAAAATATTTGTTTGTCATAGAGTGGTAGATATTATATATATAATATATAAATTTCTCGGGTCTTTTTGCGAAGACCACATCCAGTTACTTTTGAAGTAGCAGTAGTGATTGTATCAGTGATTCAGCGCATGCGCGTAAGTCCTTTGGCTTCCTATTGGAGGATTCCGATGAACAATTGCATTGGTTCTTGCTGGGAGTAAAGTAACCTTTAACAGTGAATTAGCTTTTGTTTATGAAAAAGCTTTGCTTATGTTAGTGAGAAAAAACGAGTCTTTTACTATTAGTTCGCGATTTTCCTGACAAAGAAAAAGGGATTGGTTTCTTACCCGGAAAAATTAATGGAATCCTATTAATTTTAGCGAGTTGGATAGACTAGAGTGGAGTTGGATGGACTAGAGTCGCAAAAACTAATAGAATTCTATTAATTTTGAGTTGGATTGACTAGAGTTTTGATATCTTCTTGAGCGAGCGAGCAGAAACGCATAGCATGTAATGCTTAATAAAGGTAAAATATCCAAAAAAGAGAGAGAGAAAAGGAATAAAATATGTTTGTTTACAAATATCGTTGTTTGTTATCCTTCATAACCTGCAAAACAGTCAACTTTAATGCTTAATAACTTTTTTCATAGTTAAGAGAATTGATTTTGATCATATTAACCTTTTTATTAATAAATATTGCTTGCCATTATCTAATATGAATTATAACCGTAGATAACGAGTCAAGTAGTAATAGATAACCAGCAAAGAACCTGTAAGCTAATCAGTAAGCTTATCAGCGAGTACGAGTAACTGTTATAAATCACTACTGCTACTTCAAAAGTAACTGGATGTGGTCTTCCACATCCAAAAGACCCACTTTCTCTATAAAAAGTAAATTTTCTTATGTGAATAATTTGGAAACCCCTGCTGATGCATGCAGAGGATTATTGCCTGAGGAGTTGGAGAATCATCGGTTATGGTTTGAATCCCCTCCTTGGTGCTCAGAGCCTCAGTCCAAATGGTCTAGTGGAGCCTTTAGTGTTATTGAGAACACTGATCTACCTGAATTAAAACATGTAACCCCGATTGTGACAGGATGTGTAATTGATCCTCCAGAAGGATATTGGCCTGTGGTGAATCTCATAAATAAAATCTCATCCTTTATGAGGCTAAAATGAATTGTGGCTTATATTTTTAGATATAAATTTAATCTTAGGCAGAAATATAAAGAAAATAGAAAAACTGGATCTCTCACTGTGGAGGATCTAAAGGATGCTTTGTTTCTGTGTGTCAAAGCTGTTCAATCTGAACATTTTGATAGTGAGTTGAAGCAAGTTAAGAGGGAGCGTGAAATTAATAAACATATTTCTTGCTTGCGCCCATTTATTGATGATTATGGACTACTGAGAGTAGGTGGACGATTAAGGCAGTCCAATTTACCTTTGAATTGTAAAAATCCTATTTTGCTTCCTAAAAAATGTTCCTTCACTTATAATATAATTGATTACTTCCACGTTAGCTATTTACATATTGGTCCTTCTGCTTTAGTGTCTATCTTGAGAAAGCAATTTTGGATTCTTTCAGCTAGGTCAATTGTAAGACAGAGACTCCATAGATGTGTTTCTTGTATAAGGTATAGAGGATCGACAATTCAGCCAGTTATGGGTGATTTACCCAAGGCTAGGGTAGTGCCATCTCGTGTGTTTTATCATGTGGGGATTGATTTTGCTGGTCCCTTAGCTCTTAAGGAACATAAACGAAGAGGGGCTAAAGTGTTGAAGTGCTACTTGGTAGTCTTTGTTTGTCTGGTCGTGAAAGCAGTGTACTTAGAGGTGGTAACTGAAATGTCTACCACTGCATTTCTTGCTGTTTTTGAGAGATTCATTGCCAGGCGCGGACTCCCAAGTGATGTTTATTCTGATTGTGGTACGAATTTCAAAGGAACAGCTAAATATTTGTGTGAAGTCTATGCTCTACTTAAGAAAGAATCTGATTCTATTGGTGACTTTATGTGTCATAAAGAGATAAAGTGGCATTTTAATAGCCCTAGCGCACCATCTATGTGTGGCTTGTGGGAGGCTGTTGTAAAATCAGCTAAAGCTCACCTGCGAAGGACTGTTGGTGACAAATGCTTCACTTATGAAGAAATAAGTCTTCTTCTTCTGCTTTCTTTTTCATCGAATTGAAGCGATTCTCAACTCTAGACCGTTGACCCTCTCATCTACTGACCCTGAGGAAATAGATGTGCTAACACCAGGTCACTTTCTGATAGGTGGTCCGTTAGTCTCAACTCCTGAGCCATGTTTATTAGACGAAAAGGAAGGAGTCCTAAAGAGATGGCAGCTTGTGAAACAGATTACGCAGAGCTTTTGGTCTAAGTGGTCTTGCGATTATTTAAATAGCTTGCAAGAGAGATCTAAATGGTATCATGAAGTTCCAAATTTGACGCCTGGTGCAGTAGTGTGTCTCAGGGGTGAGAACTCACTCCCTTCTTCTTGGCTTATGGCACGTGTTGTTTCTGTGTACCCAGGTCCTGATTCTATTGTTCATGTGGTTGATGTATGTGTTGGCAACCGAGTATTCCGTCGTCCTGTGAACAAGTTGGTATTGCTCAGGGGTGAGAACTCACTCCCTTCTTCTTGGCCTATGGCACGTGTTGTTTCTGTGTACCCAGGTCCTGATTCTATTGTTCATGTGGTTGATGTATGTGTTGGCGACCGATTATTCCGTCGTCCTGTGAACAAGTTGGTATTGCTCAGGGGTGAGAACTCACTCCCTTCTTCTTGGCCTATGGCACGTGTTGTTCCTGTGTACCCAGGTCCTGATTCTATTGGTCGTGTGGTTGATGTATGTGTTGGCGACCGATTATTCCGTCGTCAAGTCTTCTTGGCCTATGGCACGTGTTGTTTCTGTGTACCCAGTTCCTGATTCTATTGTTCATGTGGTTGATGTATGTGTTGGCGACCGATTATTCCGTCGTCCTGTGAACAAGTTGGTATTGCTCAGGGGTGAGAACTCACTCCCTTCTTCTTGGCCTATGGCACGTGTTGTTTCTGTGTACCCAGGTCCTGATTCTATTGGTCGTGTGGTTGATGTATATGTTGGCGACCGATTATTCCGTCGTCAAGTCTTCTTGGCCTATGGCACGTGTTGTTTCTGTGTACCCAGGTACTGATTCTATTGGTCGTGTGGTTGATGTACGTGTTGGCGACCGATTATTCCGTCGTCCTGTGAACAAGTTGGTATTGCTCAGGGGTGAGAACTCACTCCCTTCTTCTTGGCTTATGGCACGTGTTGTTTCTGTGTACCCAGGTCCTGATTCTATTGGTCGTGTGGTTGATGTATGTGTTGGCGACCGATTATTCCGTCGTCCTGTGAACAAGTTGGTATTGCTCAGGGGTGAGAACTCACTCCCTTCTTCTTGGCTTATGGCACGTGTTGTTTCTGTGTACCCAGGTACTGATTCTATTGGTCGTGTGGTTGATGTACGTGTTGGCGACCGATTATTCCGTCGTCCTGTGAACAAGTTGGTATTGCTCAGGGGTGAGAACTCACTCCCTTCTTCTTGGCTTATGGCACGTGTTGTTTCTGTGTACCCAGGTCCTGATTCTATTGGTCGTGTGGTTGATGTATGTGTTGGCGACCGATTATTCCGTCGTCCTGTGAACAAGTTGGTATTGCTCAGGGGTGAGAACTCACTCCCTTCTTCTTGGCTTATGGCACGTGTTGTTTCTGTGTACCCAGGTCCTGATTCTATTGGTCGTGTGGTTGATGTATGTGTTGGCGACCGAGTATTCCGTCGTCCTGTGAACAAGTTGGTATTGCTCAGGGGTGAGAACTCACTCCCTTCTTCTTGGCCTATGGCACGTGTTGTTTCTGTGTACCCAGGTCCTGATTCTATTGGTCGTGTGGTTGATGTATGTGTTGGCGACCGATTATTCCGTCGTCCTGTGAACAAGTTGGTATTGCTCAGGGGTGAGAACTCACTCCCTTCTTCTTGGCTTATGGCACGTGTTGTTTCTGTGTACCCAGGTCCTGATTCTATTGGTCGTGTGGTTGATGTATGTGTTGGCAACCGAGTATTCCGTCGTCCTGTGAACAAGTTGGTATTGCTTCCCACTTGTATGTAAATACTCTCTTGTGCTCATATTGTTAATTTATATGTATCTATATTTGTATATATTTAATTTATTCTTTGTATAACTCTATATGATTATTGTGTTTTTTAAATTTGATTTATCCCTTTTCGTGGGCCTCAACCTCGTTTAAAAGTCCTTGTTGACAGCCCCCTACAAGGTGAAGATTGCGCGAAGTTCCATACCTTACCCTTCCTGCGCCTTTAAGCTTTTGAAATGTAAATATTGATTTTTTTAATTATGTATGACTATGTGAAACAGGTACCAGACACCCACGCCCTTAATTTTGATCTCCTCTCTAATTGTGTGTGATAATATTTTTTTTGTTTTGGAATCTGGGTGATTCCAAGGGGGGCGGTATGTTTGGTACTATGTAAATCATCCTCTATGGAGGAACTAGAGCCCAACCGGATGTGATCTGGTCAGACGCCATGAGGGAGCAGTGTCTAGTATAAAACTCCATGAGGAGTAGTGTTTTCTGTAAGACTCCCTGAGGAGCAGTTTGTACTGTAAGACTCCATGAGGGAGCAGTGTGTTTTCTAAAGCTCCGTGTCTCGAGTCCGTAAGACTCGGCCGAGCATAGTGTCTGCCGTGCGAGCAGGAAATTTAATATTCAGAGAGAACTGTGTCTCTGTGGCGTCCAAGTGGAGCTCCACATCATACCGGAGGACTAGTGAAGAACTCTGAATACATGACTCAGAATTAGTGAGTACACAATTCGATTACATTAGTACCAGAATACTGCTACTGCCATTCATTGAACAACACAAAAATACAGTCCACTCAATAGAGGAACAAACAATTATTGATAACGAATTTTAACCTGTACTGGTTAAACTGTTGTTTCTGGTAGCCTATAGATACGGGTTATCTCTTGGGTAACTGTTTCTTGACACTGGCCCGGAACGCCCCAGTGTCAAGAAACATAATACTTTGATTACATATCAATTGATGAATAACTGATAGTATGGCGGAAACCGTCCTATAATAAACCACAAAATTATGCTGTAGCGTTAATTTTGATGATAAATTATTCAACGCAATAACATAACTACTTATTTTGCCACAAAACTGAAAATTCTAGTACTTCGTCATTGACAGGGCTTCCGAGAGGAACTACGAGCCCGTGTCCCGCCCCCCTTCTCCATTAGCATTACCAAAATCTATTTAAAACTGACATTTCTCTAAAAAAAGAAAATTAAATACATTTGTAATTGAATGGAGTGGAAAATTCACGTATTGTCTACTTCTAAGGTACATTGGCACTTCCGGAGCTACAAAATTGACTCACAATATTTAAAAGATACTTTATATATTTGAAATAGAGGATTTAGTAAGTTATCCATTGGTTGCTATCAATAATAATTATGTGAACTATACTTTTTTTTTACGGCACTTCGACAAATCTGGGCCATTAGCGCCGACATCCAGGGTGCAGCCAGGAATATTCCCAACGAGCCGTGAGATGAGAAAATTCCTGTCGGCGCGCCGGTGGGGATCGAACCCACCATATCCCGCTTATGAATCTAAGGCGCTATCCACTAGACCACGAGATACTCCCTATACTTTTGTTATTTCAAATTATAATGCGAGTAAAAAAATTAAATTCGAAAGAGCCTTCTGCTCAAATTCAGGAACATAAATATGCTTTAGATCCACAAGACAACTCTACTATGTAATGTACTGTATAAGATACAGCCTTCTCTACAAGGACCCTTTTTTGTAACATTTTTTCAGTTTAGTCATCGCTAAAGCATATTTATGCATAAAAAAAAATTGACTTGACCGGTGCCCCACCACTGTATACTCCTCTTGTCAATGATAAGTAACGGCATACATACCTGCACATCCCTTGCTCTGCGCAGTCAGAACCTAGCCACGGAGGTGTTCAGATAGCTCACTGAATCAATCTGGCTGTATACTGATTTTACGCGGTACATTCGAATGGAACTTTAACACTTTGTTGTGTCCCTATTAAGGATTAGTCCTGTTAAATTTGGTGACAATCGCAAGAAGGAGTTGGAAGCAGTGAGGTTGAAAAGATCTTGGATTTTCCGCATAGAATCGAGAGATAAGAGCCAGCAGGAGCAAACTTGGCAGGTGAGTGACGTAACTTCCTATTATCCCCACCTTACCTCCAAAACACAGCACAGCTGACTAGCCCATGGCACACTAATAATAGGCACGGCTCTGTGTCATCTTTTAGGACTTAGTGTGCATCAGTAAACTTGCCCTGACTCTTGGGATGTTTTCTCAAGAGGCGATGTGTTCCATAGAACCTTGTCTTCGCACGTATTTGCAGCAATTTCGTGGGAAAATCTTTCTTCATATTTAATAGTAAAAGTTCAAAAACCAGGAGAAATCAGAATCAGTCCATTGTAACATGGGTTTTAAGGCGAAATTCGCGCGAAACAAATCGTAGTGTCTACGTTTTCGTGGTAATATAATTCGAGACCGTTCTTTCAAAAATTACATCACGTCCGTTTTATTTGTAAAACGGTTACAGATATCGCCTTTAAAATGGTTTTATTAGTTTTCATACCTAAATGTGTAGCTGCAAGCCTAGTACGGCAAAAGCATAACCGCTACGATTTTATTTGCACGGATGTCGCTCCAAAAACCGGTTCTGGTTAACGGATTCAGCTGGTAAAGGAATTCGACAATTGAAATAAGAAAAATGATTTTTTTACAAAATTTGATACAAATAGCGGCAGTTCTTGAATAGTCACCAACCTTTACTGCTTGACAGGGCCGCCACATCTCAGAGCCGGGCCCAGGACCAAATCATGGGCCGCCACATCTCAGAACCGGGCCCAGGACCAAATCATGGGCCGCCACATCTCAGAGCCGGGCCCAGGACCAAATCATGGGCCCCCACTTCTCAGAGCCGGGCCCACGACCAAATCATGGGCCCCCACTTCTCAGAGCCGGGCCCTCACTTTTAGAGCAAGACTGAAAATACTAGAACTTTGCTATAGGACTTTGGACATTTTAAAATTATTTTCATATTGAGTTTTGAGCGAAGTGAAAATAAAAGCTGACAATCAGTGCAGCAAAGGTCACTTTCACTACTTGTAGTTTTGTTACGACTCCTAATGAAATATACTATTCTGGGACTGTACTTGTTTTGTCGTTTATGTACATTAAAAAAAAATATAGATCCCATTCCAATAAATATAGGCAACGCCCGTCTATATTTCTAAGCCCCATTCTTTTTACAAGCTATACATTTTTTCCAAATTAGCGAGGCCCGGCCCGGGCCCCCACGGCGCCCGAGCCCGGGACAACTGTACCCGGCAGTCCCCCATGTGGCGGCCCTGCTGCTTGAATAAACGGTCCTTTATATATCTACACTGGAAAAAGTCTGGTTCACTTTGAGTATCAGAGGTACCTGGAGACCGGGCAAGCTAACCTCATGGGCTTAATAACATTAAGGTGTAGTTAGTCGTCGATGTAGATAAGTAGTCAGGGAATCTGTTAGTAGTCGAGGATGTTTTGGCTATTCGTCTGTAGCCTTCGTCAGCAATGAATCTCAGAGGATGGAGAAAGACTAAAGTTAGCAGTTAAGTCTGTATGTTTGTTCCTTATACAAATCCACACCGTTTGACCGATTTCGACCAAACTTGGAATAATGGTAGGTCTTGATACGAGAAATCTCCTAGGCTAGGTCAAAAAAATCTACCAGCTGTCTGTCTGTATGTTTGTCCCTTATACAAATCCACACCGTTTGTCCGATTTTGACTAAACTCGGTACACATGTGGATCTTAATCTGAGGAGTGTCGTAGGCTAAGTCAAAAACGCCTACCAGCTGTCTGTCTGTATGTTTGTCCCTTATACAAATCCACACCGTTCGTCCGATTTTGACCAAACTTGGAATAATGGTAGGTCTTGATACGGCGATTGCCTTAGGCTAGGTCAAAACGGCTACCATCTGTCTGTCTGTATGTTTGTTCTTTATACAAACCCACACCGTTTGACAGATTTTGATCAAACTGGGCACACAAGTTGGTCTTGATCAGGGGTGTGTCATAGGCCAGGAAAAAAACGTCTACCAGCTGCCTGTCTGTATGTTTGTCCCTTATACAAATCCACACCGTTCGTCCGATTTTGACCAAACTTGGAATAATGGTAGGTCTTGATACGGCGATTGCCTTAGGCTATGTCAAAACGGCTACCATATGTCTGTCTGTATGTTTGTTCTTTATACAAACCAACACCGTTTGACAGTCACCCCCCCCCACACCGTTGGTCTTGATCAGGGGAGTGTCATAGGCCAGGTCAAAAACGTCTACCAGCTGCTGTCTGTATTTGTTTTTTTTTTTTAATAAATATCCACTCTGTTAGACCGATTTTTACCAAACTTGGCATACATGTATGTCTTGATACGTGGGGGTGTTATAGGTTAGGTCAAAGTCGTCTAGGACTCCCAGTTGGGAGGTCACGGGTTCGAAACAGTTACAGATTCGTGTTATTTGATTTTAATAATACTTAATAAAAATTGACCTGACCGGTGCCCCACCACTGTCCGTTGCTAAGTCAAAAACGTCTACCACCTGTCTGTCTGTATGTTTGTTCCTTATACAAATCCAAACCGTTTGACCGATTTTGATCTAACTTGGCACACAGGTAGATCTTGATACGGGGAGAGTCATAAGCTCAGTATGTTAGTTCCTTATAAAAATCCACACCCTTTGACCGATTTTCATCATACTTGGCACACAGGTAGGTCTTAAATACGGGGACTGTCAATATGCAAGGTCAAAAACGTCTATCAACTGTTTGTCCCTTATACAAATCCACACCGTTTGACCGTATTTGAACAACATTTGTGATGTGTGGGAGTGTCATAGGCTGGGTTAAAATTGTCTAGGACTAACGATTCCGAGGTCACGGATTCCAAACTGTGATCCCGAGCAGCTTCAGATTTGTGTTATTACATTTTAATATTTATTTGGGCTTTTCTAGATGCAGAAAGTAGGTGTAGCATGGCACGCCGGGTAACAGCTAGTATATCATAAAGTCCGACTCGGAGGAACTCATCTTTGCGCGGTTCCGTCCATATGCCTAGTGTAATTTTGAAGATGTAGAATGAAAACAGTTATTACTTTGTTTAGAACAATCGTCAAACACCTATTCCAATGAAATCTCAAAGAAAAGCAAGATTGTTGGTAAAACACAGGAAACAGTATCCTAAGCAGAAATTACTCCTTCCGCCGTCCCAACAACGTTCTCTCTAGGAAGACACTATTACAAATATGTTTCTAATTTACTTAACTTTCTTTATTAAAATATTCATTTTAGTGTTAAATGCAATTAAAAATACTAAAATGCTCATATTACTGTTAAATGCAGTTTAAAAAAGTCCGTCACGCAGGAGCTGCATAACTAAGCACTTTCCTCAGAATTGGGTAGTGTCGAGTGCATTCCTGAATAATTTGCTTAAAATAACCTATATAGATAATTACAATAAAAACATTAATAGTTGTGCTATTTTGCTTTTATGAGCAGCTGTTTCAATTGTTAATTTTGTAATTAATTTTTTTCCAGAGTTTTGTGTATGCGTGGTACTACACTACGTAATAAATACACAAAGCTTCACATTTCATCTATTGATCTTGATGAGTTTCGCGAACCTATGTTTGGCGGAAGAATTTAATTCAAACATAGTACAAAGTAACACCCCCCCCCCCTTCCAATAGACCGATTTAGTTCATTTTCATATCACTTCTTTCTCATTAGATACCCAGGACGTATAAAGAGTTTCGTAACAATACAACAGAAATTACTACCGGTATAAGGAAATTAGTAATTTCTGTTCGGAGTAAACCCCCCCCCCCCCTTCTAGTCAACCGATTTAGTTTATTTTTACAACACATTTTTCTCTTCAGTTGACCACAACGAATACCGATTTTCGTTGAAATATAACAAAAGTTACGATTGGTATTGGCAAATAACTACTTTGGCTCCAGAGTAAACCCAACAAACAAAATCGGTCCATCCAAAGGGGATGGACCGATTTTGTTGGTTAACGAACTCGATCAATCGTTTGATAGGGTAATACTATATACCAAGTTTCGTGGCGAAAAAACAAAAACTCTGGCCTGTATCGTGTTAACGGACACATATATAACTATGTATGTATATGTGTGTGTGTGTGTATATATATATATATATATATATATATATATATATACATATAGATATATATAGATATATATAAATTTTGACTGGGGTCATTTTCGGTGTCTACTAGGTAGGATCGATAGAGATTCGAAGAAATTTTTCAAAAATTCCGTCATGAGTGCAACCTCAATAGCTACTTTCCTTCGGAGGAAAGTGCTAAAACGAAGATCCCAAAACTTTTCATGTCTTAATATATATATTTTTTTTCAATTACTTCCTTAACTCCAACTGTAATCAAAATCGTAAACACATAGAACCTCGGTGAAATATGGACAAATATGTTTCTAATTTACTAAACTTTCTTTACTAAAATATTCATTTTAGTGTTAAATGCAATCAAAAATACTAATATGCTCATATTACTGTTAAATGCAGTTTAAAATACGAAGATCCCAAAACTTTTCATGTCTTAATGATTTTTTTTTTTTTTCAATTACTTCCTTAACTCCAACTGTAATCAAAATCGTAAACACATAGAACCTCGGTGAAATAGCTCTCAGCTCTCCTTGATTTATGAAGTGCAATGAACCCTACTAGCCTCGAACAGGTAAAGATCTGGCACTCCCTTGTCCATCCGGCAAAAGAAATAAGTCATTTCAAAATACTAACATTCTTCTCATGTTTTAAGAAAATAAATGCAATTAAAATAACATCAACTAATTAAAAACTAAGGCAAACAGAGAAAAAACAACAACAACTAATTAAAAACTGAGGTAAAGATACAAAAATATTCACATGGCATTTCGGTCGGAAAGATCTTTTTCTAATAACGAAATATTGTTTCTAATTTTAGGTATCCTGTTTTATTGCCAAGTAAATTTTTGTCCTATAATCTATTAAAAAAATTACAAGCAATAAAAAAACTAAGGGTAATAGACAAAGTAACCGTTCAATTAAGAGAAACCAACTACTTTAAAGTTCAAAGGACTTATTTCTCAAAAATTGACTGTCCCATCGTAAATTCCCTCAGAACATTTTTTGTAGAGAATTTAGTAAGCTTCCGAATGGCCACCTTCCACTTACCACGATTTCCTAACCGTTTCGAGATATTAAGGAAAATATTCGAAGTTCCCATAACGTTTCATGTCTATTAATAAATTATTTTATTCTACTCCTTCCTTAACTCCAAACATAACCAAAATTTCAACATCTTTGTTTATATAAATTTCAAACATGCAGAAAATATTTTAACTGAATCCCATTATTCTAAGTACTCAAACCAAAAGCTTTATTCAACAACTATTTTTCCACTTCTCTTGTAAACGGTTAAAACTTTCACCTTAAAATGGTTTCAATCGTTTTCCTAGGCCAAGAAACCTCTAAAACGAGTATTTGCAAGCATATGATGTAAGCACAAGGCTTTTTCCCAACTCCGAGCCTCCTCACTATCATTTAAATGTATTTATAATTTATAGATTATGAAAGTGTGAGTCCTTAAGATTGAGATCAAACCTTTTTATCTTATCAGTAATATGGAAACGTTATCAAATTTCATGTTTTCAGTTCCTCACATGTCTAGGTCATTAGAACTCTTATATCATCTAGTTATCAAGTTAGCCAGTAAACGTGAGTACTCAGAATTATATTCGTGCTCTCGTAATCTAAACCTACTAATATCAAAACTAAAGCATGAAATTCGCCTCCATGGACCACCGTTCTTTTCTGTTTTGAGCATAATACCAAATTTTTTTTAAAAAAAAAGTCCGACTCGCAGGAACTGCGTCATCTTAGCGCGGTTCCGTATATCTCGAAGAAGTGGAGTAGATTAGGCATCACAAATAACAGGAAACTGACAGTAGCCAACTTACACAGAACCGGATAATTCTTAATTCTCATTCTTGAGGAAGGCTGAAGAAGTCAATACAATTATGTACTAAAAACGTACTCACTCTACGAATACTGCTCATCAGGCTCAATTCCAAACAACCGAAAATTCGTTGTCATTTTAAGTTCTTTGTTTTACTAGTAAATTCGTTTCACTGTAATAATCAACTGTAAATATGTGCTTCATGGCAAATAAAAGTTCATTCTCCCTTGGGTTAAATCTTTCTATAAAATAAGAAATAATGATAACTTCAGTTGTAGCAGGAGGAAGGTTATATAGATAGGAGAATTTAAAACAAACCTATGTATACGTCATCATGGTTAGCCACAGCCATCTTGATTTCCACAGATATTCCAAACGTATTACCTATACCTTTCACCGTTTCTTAGCTTATTTTACTACAATACTAATTTTACTGATAAATGCAATTTAAAACAAAAAACAACCAATTAAAAAGTGAGATAAACAAATAGAAAAACCCTTTCAAAACAACAAAACAAACACTTTTTAAGTTGTAAGCGCTTATATCTCTGATTGACGTTGCCCCGTCGAGTAATGCTTCAAAACCTTTTTTGTAGAGAATTTAGTAATCATTCGAATGGTTGCTTTCCACTTACCACGATTTCCCAACCGTTATCGAGATATTTACGAAAAATGTATGAAGATCCGAAAACTTTTCATGTCTATTAATAAAATATTTTTTTTCGCATAATCCCTTAACTCCAAATATAACCAAAATTTAAACATCTTAGTTGGAGTTAATTTCCAAGATGTAGAAAATTTTTCAAATGAATCCCGCGATTCTAAGTACCCACAAAAAATAATGACATCCGAAAACATTTATTCCGCTTTTCTCAAAAACGGTTACAGATATCGCCTTAAAAATGGGTTCATTCGTTTTCCTATGTTAAGAAACTTATAAAAGAAGTACCTGCAAGCATATGAACTCAAAAACGTAAGCGTTACGATTTGTTTTGCGCGAATTTCGCCCGAAACGCCATCTTCCTATGGGCGGATTCTGCTGGCTAACGAACTTGATCTTTCAAATTAGAAGACAGCTTTTTGTACTAAATTTCATCAAAATCAAACCATTTTTGAGCCGTCAGGAGCGCGAACAGACAAGCACACACACACACACACACACATATATATATATATATATATATATATATATATATACACAAATTTGAACCACCTATATTTTCGTGATCTTTGGGGTCTGAAACGAGAAAGTTTCTGGTCGGCACGTCTGGATCGCGCCGTGTGGTCAACCTCATAAGCAGGTTCTTCCTATGGAGATAGGGAGGAACCGCGCTAAAAGTCCAACTCGCAGGTACCAGCGTTCTCGTTACCTGGAAATACACCCTACAGCAGGGTCGGCCAGCCCCCACTATCCACGATATTATAAACTAGAAATAGTTATTTCACAGTTCAATGCATTGAAAAATATCAAAACGTTTCTCATTTCCTTGTATTCTTCTACTATAATACTAATTCTACAAATAAAAGCTATTTAAAACAACCAATTAAAAAGTGAGCTAAACAAATACAAGCCCCGTTCAAAAGAACAAAACAAACACATTTGAAGTTTTAAGCACTTATTTCTCCGATTGACATCGCCTAATTGAAAATTGCTTCAGAACCGGTTTTGTAGAAAATTTAGTAAGCTTTCGAATGATTACCTTCCACTTACCACGATTTCCCAACCGTTTTCGAGATATTAAGGAAAATATACGAAGTTCCCAAAACTTTTCATGTCTATTATTAAAATATTTTATTCTAACTCTTCCTTAACTCCAAACGTAACCAAAATTTAAACATGTTTGTTTATATGAATTTCAAACATGCTGAAAATATTTTAACTGGATCCCACGATTCTATGTACTCAAACCAAAAACTTTATTCAACAACTATTTTTCCAGTTTTCTCGTAAACGGTTAAAGCTATCGCCTTAAAAGTAGCTTCATTCGTTTGCCTAAGCCAAGAAGCCTATAAAAAGAGTACTTGCAAGCATATGATGTAAGCTGAACGATTTTTTCCGCACGATTTTTTCTACAAAAACCATGTTCCGGAACTCGCAGGAACTGCGTCATCTTAGCGCGTTTCCGTACATATCGGGAAACTGACAGTATCCTAAGCATAAATGACTGAAATATTTATTTGTCTGTTCGCTCATTTCTGGCTTCCCTAATGGTCCGATTCTGTTTAAATTTGGTACAAAAATCCGTCGTCCAATTTGAAAGGTCAAGTTCGTTAACCAGCAAAATCCGCCCACTGGAAGATGGTTTGGGGCGAATTTCGCGCAAAAAAAATCGTAACGCTTACGTGTTTGAGTTCATATGCTTGTAAGTACTCGTTTTATAGGCTTCTTGGCCAAGAAAAACGAATGAAACCATTTTCAAGGCGATAGCTTTAACCGTTTTCGAGAAACTTGGAAAAATAGTTGTTGAATATCGTTTTTGGTTTGGGTACTTAGAATCATGGGATTCAGTTGAAACATTTTTCGCATGTTTGAATTTCATCAAAACTAACATTTTAAACTTTTGGTTACGTTTGGAGTTAAGGAAGGGTTAGAATAAAATATTTTATGAACAGACATGAAAAGTTTTGGGAACTTCGTATAATTTCATTAATATCTCGAGCACGGTTGGGAAATCGTGATAAGTGGATAGAAATTATCTGAAAGCTTTATAAATTATCTACAAAAAAGATTCTGAAACAATTTTTGATTAGGTGATTTCAATCGGAGAAACAAGTGCTTAAACTTTGAAGTAATTGATTTCGTTTATTCGAACAGTTCTTTTTGTCTGTTTTTATTCCTTGTTATTTTTTAATTGCTTATAGTTGGGTAATGTATTTGACAATAAAACAGATTAGGTAAAATAATTTAATTTAATTTAAATTTCAACGTCCATTTATTATTAACTAGGAATTTTAGGACGGGTTATCTATAGGTTACCACTCTTTTCCCTTAGGTAAAATAAGAAAAACTATTCATTGTTAGAAATATAGCTTGCCAAGAGAAAGAGATTCGATGGCGTCTTTTGAATATTTTCAATTGCCTTCATGCTGTTGGTTTTTTTTATTTTATTTTTCAATTGATTTTATTTGTAGAATTATTATTACAGTAAAAGAACACAGGAATATGTGAAAATTTTTGATATTTATATAGAAGAGGATTCTAGGGTCTGGCGGACCCGAGCAGGTAAAGCCATAAAACCCTTTGAACAAAGGCCGAGGAAAATATTATCCACAATGGTTACTTAACTGTCAACCTTGGTCTTCCTCTGCCTCCCGGCATTTCCATTGGTATGTAGTATCTTATTTCTTTGTAAAATTAATTAATGTTACTATTTGCTACTATAGTTTTCATTGGTATGTAGTTTCTTATTTCTTTGAAAAATCAATTAATGTAACTATTAGCACCTATTTACTTATATAAACTTCAGTAAAATAGCCTTTTTTTCTTCTTTTTCTGTTATGTTTCTATTGATTTTCATTCTACTCATTCTAATAATTTAAGACGAAATTATTCTTTTATAATAAGTTAATTGTATTTATAGTTCTGTTACTTATCTCAATTATAAACTTTTTTTTTTTTTTTCTGTATTAATTTCTGTTTTTCTTGTCATTTTAGCTGACGAAGGCTACCAATGAGTAGCCGAAACGTCCTAAATATAGATTTTTTAACAAAAATCTTATTGAGGTTTCTTTAGCCGAATCCCCACCGTTCCATCTTTACTTATCATCCATCTTCATGGGAAAAATATTATCTGTTTCTATTCTAAGCTTTTCAAATGACAATAGGGATATGAACAGGAACCGCGCTAAGATGATGCAGTTCCTGCGAGTCGGACTTTTTACCAATATGAAGTGTTTTTTTTTGTTTTGTTTTTTTTTTCTTCTTTTTAGCGCGGTTCCTCCCTCCCCCATAGGGAGGAACCCCGCTTATAGGGTTGATACAATGAAACAATCCGGAAGTGCCGACAAGAAAATTTCGCGTTTCAGAACCCCTAGAGACCGAAAATAACGGTGGTTCAAATTTGTATATGTATATATATATATATATATATATATATATATATATATATATATATATATATTTGTCTGTTCGCTCTCTAGATAGAAGACGAATGGTCCAATTTTGATGAAATTTGGTACAAAAATCCTTCGTCCAATTTGAAAGGTCAAGTTCGTTAACCAGCAAAATCCGCCTACTGGAAGAATGAGTTCATAAGCTTCTAAGTATTCGTTTTATATGATTCCTGGGCTAGGAAAACGAATGAAACCATTTTCAAGGCGATAGCTTTAACCGTTTTCGAGAAAATTGGAAAATTATTTTTTGAATACCGTTTTTGGTTTGGGTACTTAGAATCATGGGATTCAGTTGAAACATTTTCCGCATGTTCTACTTTCAACAAAACTAATATGTTGAAATTTTGGTTACGTTTGGAGTTAAGGAAGGGTTAGAATAAAATATTTTATTAACAGACATAAAAAGTTTTAGTAACTTTGTTTACTTTCCTTAATATCTCGAAAAAGGTTGAAAATCTTGGTAAACGGAAGAATACCATTAGAAAGCTTATTAAATGCTCTAAAAAAAGGTTCTGATTAAAGTTTTGATTAGGCGATGTTAATCGGAGAAATAAGAGCTTAAAACTTTAAAGTAATTGATTTCGCTTATTCGAACTGTTCTTTTTGTATGTTTTTTATTCCTGGTTATTTTTTAATTGCTTATTGTTGGATAATGTATTTGAAAATAAAACAGGTTAAAAAAAAATAAGAAAAACAATTTAATGTTAAAGATATGGATTTCCAAGATATATAGCTTTTCAACTGCCTAGCGTCCTTCCTAGGGAGGGTTCTTTGTCTTTGATTTTGGTACTTAGAATTATGGGATACAGTTGAAACATTTTCTGCTTGTTCGAGTTTCATCAACACTAATATGTTGACATTTTTGTTACTTTAGAGTAAAGGAAGGGTTAGAATAAAATATTTTATTAACAGACAAAAAACGTTTTGGTAACTTTGTATAATTTCGTTAGTATCTCGAAAACCGTTGACAATCTTGTGAAGAGGAAGATTACCATTCGGAAGCTTACTAAATGCTCTACAAAAAAAGGTTCTGAAGAAAGTTTTAATTAGGCGATGTCAATCGGAGAAAAAAGTGCTTAAAGCTTTAAATTAATTGATTTCGTTTATTCCAATGGTTCTTTTTGTCTGTTTTATTTCTTGTTATTTTTTAATTGCTTATAGTTGGAAAATGTATTTGACAATAAAACTTGTTAAGTAAAATAACAAAAACAATTTATTGTTAGAAATATAGATTTCCAAGATTCCAAGACCTTGTCACTAGCGGGTCTGTTTCTAGTGTAGCGGACCCTTCCGGGTAAGATTGTAAATCATGACCTTTCAAGACATTACTACTCACAGGAATGGCGTTAGTGACCTTAAGGGTTGACACGCCATTATAATAATTAATTTTAAAAAAAAGACTGGTGGAACCAAAATAATAACTGCTTCTATTTTAATCTTTCCAAATTAGACTAGGGATATGAACGGAACCGCGCTAAGATGATGCAGTCCTGCGAGACGGACTTTTTTTGTAAAAAAATCGTATTGATATTTTCCTAGCCAAATGCCAACTATTCCCTGACTCCTTATCACCGCGACGGCCAACTATCTACAACTACTAAAAGATACATTTTACTGTTAAATAGAGTTTAAAACGAAAACGACCAATTAAAATGTGAGTTAGACACAGGCAAAAACCCGTTCAAAAGAACGAATCTTACCCTTTACTAAATATGGCCGACATTGCTCAGTGCTTGTACGAGGGCCGCGACATTTCGTGTTTCATAAAAGCCTACAGCCTCTAAATCTCAACCGATTTCAATGCAGTTTTAGCGCGGTTCCTCCCTCCCATCATAGGGAGGAACCCCGCTTATAAGGTTGATCTCATGAAACAATCCGGAAGTGCCGACTAGAAATTTTGCGTTTCAGAACCCCTAGAGACCGAAAATGACGGTGGCTCAAATTTGTATATATATATATATATATATATTTGTCTGTTCGCGGCCTAGCTCAGAGAGTAATGGTCCGATTTTGATGAAATTTGGTACAAAAATCTTTCGTCTAATTTGAAAGGTCAAGTTCGTTAACCAGCAGAATCCGCCCACTGGAAGATTCCGTTTGGGGCGACATTCGCGCAAAAAAAATCGTAACGCTTACGTTTTTGAGTTCATAAGCTTGTAAGTACTCGTTTTATATGCTTCTTTGTAGGGCTAGGAAAACGAATGAAGCCATTTTCAAGGCGATAGCTTTAACCGTTTTCGAGAAAATTGGAAAAATAGTTTTTGAATACCGTTTTTGGTTTTGGGTACATAGAATCATGGGATTAAGTTGAACCATTTTCTGCATGTTCTACATTCATTAAAACTAATATGTTGAAATTTTTATTACGTTTGGAGTTTAGGAAGGGTTAGAATAAAATATTTTATTAACAGACATAAAAAGTTTTGGTAACTTTGTATACTTTCATTAATATATTGAAAAAGGTTGAGAATCTTGGTAAACGGAAGATTACCATTAGAAATCTTACTAAATGCTCTACAAAAAAGGTTCCGATTAAAGTTTTGATTAGGCGATGTCAATCGGAGAAATAAGTGCTTAAAACTTTAAAGTAATTGATTTAGTTTATTCGAACGGTTCTTTTTGTCTGTTTTATTCCTTGTTATTTTTTAATGGCTTATAGTCGGATAATGTATTTGACAATAAAACAGATTAAGTAAAATAAGAAGATCAATTTATTGTTAAAAATGTAGCATTCAAAGAGAGAGATCCCAAGGCTTTCCAAATGCCTCTGAGCGGAGGCCTTTCTGGCCGACTTATGGGTTGGCCGACCCATACAGGTAAGATCATAAATCAAGTCCTTTCAAGACTGGTGGAACCAAAATAATAACTGCTTCTATTTTAATCTTTCCAAATTAGACTAGAGATAAGAACGGAACCGCGCTAAGATGATGCAGTTCCTGCGAGGCGGGCTTTTTTAAAATTAAAGCTAATAAAATTTAGAACAACTTTGTAAATAATTCACGATTTTTTACAATTGAACATAAAATAATATTTTAAGTAAAGATGGAATGGTTGGGATTCGGCTAAATAAACCTCAATATGATTTTGTTTCAAAGAATCTATATTTCGAACGTTTCGGCTACTCATTGGTAGCCTTCGTCAGCTAAAATGACAAAAAAAGAAATTAATACAAAAACAAAAAAAAATATGATTGTGAAAAAAAAAAAAAAAAAAAAAAAAAAAAAAAAAAAAAAAAAAAATATGATTGTGTTGCCAAGTTGTAGATGCGCCGTAAAAAAAAAAAAAAAAAAAAAAAAAAAAAAAAAAAAAAAAAATATGATTGTGATAGGTAACAGAGCTATAGATACAATTAACTTATAAAAGAACATATCGTCTTAAATTTTTAGAATGAAAAAGTAAATAGGTACAATAATTGATTTTAATAGTAATTAGTAACGTTAATTGATTTTACAAAGAAATAAGAAACTACATACCAATGACAATTATAGTAGCTAATAGTAACATTAATTAATTTTACAAAGAAATAAGATACTACATACCAATAGAAATGCCGAGCGGCAGAGGAAGACCAAGGTTGGCAATTAAGTAACCACTGTAGAGTGTCTAAGGAGAGAAGGAATCTACTGGGGTAAAAGTAAGAGAAAACAGCAGGTGGTGGGGGAAATGTCGGTAAGGATCAAAAAGCATGTTTATGACATGTCGGTTAGGATCAAAAGGCATGTTTATGACAGGAAAGGAGACAAAGGTGTTAATGGAAGGATACCCAAGGGGCATGGTAAAAATAGATATCTAAATAAAGAAATAGATAAATCTGCATTTGCAAAACACGCCATTACGCAAAAACACACTTTTAACTTCGACGACACGAAAATTCTTTCTACACAACGAAACAAAAAAAGACTACAGATCTCGGAATGTGTACACATAAACTTAAACAAAAACAATATAAACTACAAAACTGACCAACAAGGCATTTCTCCTATGTACGCTAATATTTTCCAAAAACTCTCCCGACCTCCCACCTAGATTTTTCCCATGCCCCTTGGGTATCCTTCCATTAACACCTTTGTCTCCTTTCCTGTCATAAATATGTCATAAACATGCCTTTTGATCCTTACCGACATGTCATAAACATGCTTTTTGATCCTTACCGACATTTCCCCCACCACCTGCTGTTTTCTCTTACTTATACCCCAGTAGATTCCTTCTCTCCTTAGACACTCTACAGTGGTTACTTAATTGCCAACCTTGGTCTTCCTCTGCCGCTCGGCATTTCTATTGGTATGTAGTATCTTATTTCTTTGTAAAATTAATTAATGTTACTATTAGCTACTATAATTGTCATTGGTATGTAGTTTCTTATTTCTTTGTAAAATCAATTAACGTTACTAATTACTATTAAAATCAATTATTGTACCTATTTACTTTTTCATTCTAAAAATTTAAGACGATATGTTCTTTTATAAGTTAATTGTATCTATAGCTCTGTTACCTATCACAATCATATTTTTTTTTGTTTTTGTATTAATTTCTTTTTTTTGTCATTTTAGCTGACGAAGGCTACCAATGAGTAGCCGAAACGTTCGAAATATAGATTTTTTAAAACAAAAATCATATTGAGGTTTATTTAGCCGAATCCCAACCATTCCATCTTTACTTATCACCTCGACGGCTAACCATCTAATCATCATAATAATATTTTATTTTTCATCTAACTTAATATCAGCACCGATATCGTTGAAAGTAAACTTTAAAATCGTGATGACTTGGAAAAAATCAAAATATATTTTCAAATCATTCAAAAATCATATTACAGTTAAGCCTCGTTAACCCGGACCTCTTTAACCCGGACGTCGGGATAACCCGGATCAGTTTTGAAAACGAAATCATGTTTTTAGAGTCGAAAATGAAGACTTGTTTTACGGACGATAAATTGCTATTACCAGTAAATTAAGCGAGTTTTCAAGATACAGCTTCGTTTGCTCGTTGACCGCGATTTAGTAGAAACGTAAAAACATTGGTGTTGCTATGGAAAAAAGGATGGAAGTATAGACAAAGGGAGAATTGTTAAAGAACATTGCTGCTGAGTTTGGAGTAGGAACATCGACCGTATCAGATTGGAAAAAGAACAGAAAACGCATTGAAGACTTTTGTTTCAAGATGATTTCTAAGGACAGTTTATAGTCGTTATGACCCACGGAGAAGCAGTTGCAAATATTGAGAAATTGGTGGTGTATAACTGGTGCCTCCTCACAGAGTTGGGCAAACGTTAGTGGTGGCTAATATCTAATACCTTCTCGGTAATTTAGCGGTACTGATAAGAGCCTGTGCTAACGATTAGCGCATAGCGACGGCAGAGCGCTAATCGCTAATTTATTTATGAAATGTTTAAATATCGTGATAGGTAATAACTTTAGCTATAGTTACAACATTTTGTCATCTCAAAGTTCACTTCCGGTCTGCTCTGAGCCGGGGGCATGCACCGCATATAACTTTAGGTAAAACTGAATTTTAGCGTCCTCCAAACCGATTTCTTTCAAATTTTGTACAATAACGTATTTCGATGCACTAAACACGAATCCGCTAAAAAAAAAAAAAAGTTCGCATTCAACTAGGAAAGAAGTTATTAAGCGCTAAAGTTCACTGTTAGGAAGGTTATAAAAGTAGGCGTAAACAGCGTATTTTTAAACACGCGCATGCGCAGATATGTAACATTGGGAAACAGAGAACTCTCGTTTGAAATGTTCATAAACCATTTATTCAAAAATGTTGCCAATTTTAAGGGCATCCTCACCCCTGGGTTTTGATATCTTCTTGAGCGAGCGTAGCGAGAGGAAACGCATAGCATGTATGCCTAAGACGACGTCCTAGACATTCTTCTTATCTTCCTAGACATCCTTCTTAGCTTTCTTCTTCTTCTTGAGATGCGATGTTCCGTGGACACAAATCCCCAAGCGCACAGAAAAATGCCTTTAAGCGCTCTTCATATTTATGAGCACGTTTGAAGAGAATAATAAATTCGTGCAACTTTATTGCTATTTTTTTAATAAAACAAGAGTATGTTGACAATTAAAGTTCAGCAGGCGCGAATTAGAACGAACTAATAATTATAAAGGCATTAGCTAATTATTTAGGGATTTCTGTTATATAATACTTTTCATGAACGAAACAAGAAATGTTAAGAGTGTTTCATTATTTAAAAAAAATGGTTGTGAATAAATAACTGCTGTATTTAATTTAAATAATTGATGGTAAATTTCAATTAAACTTCTTTATTACGAACCTTTCCATAAGCGCGCATGCGCATGTTGACAAATTTAGTTGCTTACATTAGCTCTCATAACCCCTATAACAGCGAACTTTAGTGCTTAATAACTTCTTTCCTAGTTGAATGCGAACTTTGTTTTTAGCGGATTCGTGTTTAGTGCATCAAAATACGTTATTGTACAAAATTTGAAAGAAATCGGTTTGGAGGACGCTAAACTTCAGTTTTACCTTAAGTTATATGCGGTGCATGCCCCCGGGATCAGAGCACACCGGAAGTGAACTTTGAGATGACAAAATGTCGTAACTATAGCTAAAGCTATTAGCTATCACGATGATTAAACATTTCATGAATAAATTAGCGATTAGCGCTCTGCCTCCACATTGTCATTCCAGTAATGACCGATCGGGAAAATGAGATTTATATCTAAGATTATAAAAACAAGGGTTAAATATATATATATATATATATATATATATATATATATATATATATATATATATATATATATATATAATTGAGTGTCAAGCTGTTTTCACATTGAGGAGTTTTATATAATATTTATAGCTGCTACTCTGCGTGCCATGCTACTTCTAATTTCTGCATCTAGAAAAGCAAAAATAAATGAGAAAACAAATAAGTAATATCAAAATCTAATAACGGAAATCTGTAACTGTTCGGGTTCAAAGTTTCGATCGGGGGGGGGGGATCCTATTTAATTTATTTTTAAGGGGTTTGTGACACATTTGGGGCTGGGTCCATTTCCAGGTGTGTATAAGGAACAAACATATAGGCACACAAACAAACAGCTGATTTATATATATATAGATATTAGGATTATATTTGACTTGATCTATGGAAGGTGCTTTAGCCATGACCTTACTGCCCGAAACCCTCTGCTGAAACACCTCTCATGGGCTGTCCGGAGAGCAGTGTATAAGCAGAGGATTAGAGAGAGGGCTGCATTACTGCTTCCAGTTTCAGTTCTTTTTATCGTTTATTGTTTTTTTTATTTTAGATTTTCACCATATTGATAAAATTATATATTTTCCCTTAATCCATTTGGAATTTAAGGGGTAATATTACCTTGTGGGATCCAAATCAAAGTCATTTTCTCCAATTTATCAATTACAAATAAATCAATATTTTTCAATTCTTTATGCAGGGTGTCTACTGAACGAAAAAGTCATGAAAATCATGAAAATGTCACAAAATTGAAAATAGGGCACGAAAGTCACGAAAAAGTCATGAATTTTGAAACCATGTCACGAAATTTCAGTTTTACCGAAGTCTAAAGTAATCTCAGGACTTCTGTAGAATCGTAATGGTCGTTGTTTTCTCAATTCTATCTGCCTCTCCATCCTTTCCTATGTTAGATTCCTTTGTTGTAGCATTTACACATCAATTATCCATTATTTACATGTATTCTTATTTCTCTTTCTTCATATTCAGACTTTAATATTGAATTTATGTTCACTTTAATTTACTAAACTATGTACATTTGCAATAAATATTTAGTTAGTAATATTTTTAGAAAATTTGAATTCTACTACCATTGTTCGAAATGTTTGAGGTTTCACATTTACAATTAATGTAACTATCCTCTTTAACATATCGTCGATACAAAAGCAAACTAACGAATATGAAAAAATGCATCTTTCATTGTCCATCTTTAATAATTTCTATTGGACTTATTTACGGCAAATTCTTCAATCTGACTTCAGTCTATTAAAGGAAAAGTATTCCACTATCAAAAGGTCAAGTCTGCTGAATATTTGACTGTCCAAAAAAAAGTTATGAATAAATACTTTTCCACTCTGAAAAGTGGTGATTTTCATATTCGTTAGTTTGCTTTTGTATCGACGATATGATGCATATTTTATACTGTTTTAAATTGTAATTTTATAGATTTCACAGTAATCCATGTAAGATTACAATTAATTTTAAACTAAAAGTTAAGGCTTTTTCTTTTCAAGTGAAATTATTTTCTTTTTAATGGGCATGAAATTCGCATTTAAAGTCATAAAAATGTCACGAAAAAGTCATGAAATTAGCTTTCACAAAAGTAGTAGACAACCTGTTATGTCATAAGTCATAAGTATGGGATGTTAAGTGTCCAACAAAAAAAAAAAAAGTTTTAATTCTTCGAAAACAAAATAGCAGCGCAGTGTCTGACGAACAGAAACCCTCTTTTTTAATGGGCAATAGTCTGGAGGCAGCAATTTTTAATCTAGAACAAAAAGTTAAAATTATTTTGAAAGAAAAAGGTACAACCTAGTAAAGTATGTAGGACTTTTAAGAAATATTAATTTGTTTGAAAATGGTGAACAATTCTTAATTTTCTATTAAAAAATTGTTCATGTAATTGTTATATTTTGAGAAAAACTACTTTAAAGATTAATTTACTGAAATGTTAATTTTGTTTTCATTATTTCTAGTAATAAAGATAAAAAAAATGTTTTTTTAATTTTGAACTGTATTAAGGAGGACCGGTGACAATGAGTGAAAAGACACATTTAAAAACTTTTCCGCTACATAAATGCTCTTGGATATCATTTTATGGCTTAGTTAAGCCCTTAAAAAAAAAAAAAATGTTAAAAAAAGTCATAAGGTAGTATTACCCCTGAATTCTATTTAGTTACGTTCAAAAGCTGTCTCTCTTTTGCTATGCAAAAACTGTCACCAATTCTTTTGTGTTAGGGTCAAATGTTCTGTTCCTTAATCCAACAAAAAGAGAGTATCTTTTATGTATTAGAGGCCCGGTGGCTGGTAGTTTTAAGAAGTGGGCACTTAACACTCCCTGCACTGGGCCATGGGTTCCATTCCCACTAGGGATGGTGGCTTTAGGGAGGGTGGTCACGCATAGATAACCTGTCATCAAATTCTGAGTTAATTATAATGGACGTTAAAATTTAAATAAACTAATTTTGGTGGGATCAATTTAGGAAAAATCAATTTCACTAAATGGTTGTGGTCATATTTTCTTTTTTAAAATATTCTTGTATACATGTGTATGATTTAGGTATTTAATAAGTTCATCAAGGTATTGGCTACCACCGTAAAGTAGTGTCGGTCAAATTGTGGGGTAATTTACAATTTGTTCTGAGCCTTAACCCTCAGAATGAGCAAACAAAAATGTATCAATATTCTGTATATATTTGTTGATATAAAAGGGTCACCATATTATATGTATATCAGAAGTTTTGGAATTCAGTTTACTTTTGTTGCAGGTGAACTGAAAGGAAAATGAAGGTAGATTTGCGGATATTTGTCTTTCTGTTTGCTCTATCCGATGGAATAGACTGTGCCAATATCTTGGCATTGTTCCCTCTTCCATTATACAGCCATACCAACAGTTTCATGCCAGTATTTAAGGAACTTGCAGCTCGTGGCCATAATCTAACCATGGTGTCTCCGTTTCCTCAGAAAAAGCCTTTAGCAAATTGGACAGATCTGGTCACAGATACAACACCTGTTCACACTTCATTCAGTATGACTTTTTTACTAGTATACAATCAATGTTTTTGTTTTGTTTACTCTTTGTTGGAAGTAAATGTAATTGTGGTCAATAAGAATTAATCCTTGGATGTTCAAGGGGGCCTTGTGCCCCCCCCCTTTTATTTTATTCATATCATTGTCAGGAGCATCAATTATAATTAAGGTGATAAAGGCTGTTTAATTTTTTTTGTTTCCCTGAAAAAACTTTCTTTTTTTTACCAAGAGCTTTCCCTTGAGAAAGTATGTAGTCCTCTTAAAGTATATTTAAATTTAAAAGTTAAATTTTTCCAAAAATAGGAATTTAGTGTAAAATAAACTCAAAAAGACAAAAAACTGTAATATAAGTAATATTACAAATTTCATAATTAAATTTTTCAAAAGAACAAAGAAAAATAAGTTAAAAGAATAATTATTGGGATACTACGATGCTCTACACCTTAGTAATTAGATCTCACGCAGTTACACTTTCTTGAAAGATCAAAACAAAACACCAATATTCCAAGCTTTTCGAATGGCACCAGGGATAAGAACGGAAACTCAAAAAGATTACCCAGTTTAATAGTTTTCATCACAGCATCATTTCATGAAATCAAGTGAAGAGAGATTACTGGGTTTCTGTTATAATATTTGTAACAGCTGTTTTATATTTCATTGTTTACAGCTGTTTTCTATTTCATTGTTTACTTTTGTTTATTCTATTCATTCAGTCTAATATGTAGTATTATTCTAAGTTCAATAAAGCCTAGTTTCAGGTTATTCTTTTCTCTTCTATAACAATTTATTGAACTTAGTTTTTGTTTTGGAATGGATCGTATTCTACGCCCTGAAAGATTCAGTATCAATCCTAATGAAGATGGAGCTCTACAAGAATGGAAACATTGGTTTCGTACATTCCAGAACTTTATTACTAGTGCTGATGTTCGTGAATGTGATAGACTCAAAGTGTTAACTAACTTTATTTCTCCTTCAGTCTATGAATATGTGAGTGAATGTGGAACATATAATGATGCTGTTGCAATTTTAAAAAGTCTATATATTAAACCAATCAATGAAATATTTGTTCGACATAAGCTCAAGACTCGACGCCAGGAACCTGGGGAAACTATTGACAGGTACGTCGAATCTCTTAAACGTTTGGCTAAAGATTGTAATTTTAAAGCTGTTAGTGCTGAAATTAACAGAGATGAATCTGTTAGAGATGCATTTATAGATGGGTTGCGGTCATCCCATATTCGTCAGAGATTATTGGAAAATCACACTTTAACCCTAGAAGAAACAGTTACTCAAGCAAGATCGTTGGAGCTCGCGGAACATCAATCCCAGGAATATTTGACTCCATCGACCATCAATACAGTCTCAATGAAGAAGGAATCGGATCCAAGCCACAGCGAAGAAGACTCTCGACCAGCTCCTCAATCAATCTCATCAGTCAGTCCAAAGTGCTACTTTTGCGGTTTCCAGAAACACAGTAGATCCATCTGCCCAGCCAGGGAGGCTATCTGTAGAAGCTGTGGGATCAAGGGTCACTACCAGAAGGTATGTAGAAATAAGGATAAATATTCAGTATCACCCCGGCGTCCAACAAATTCCACTAATTGTTTAGCATCTCTACCTTCAAATCTAAGAAAAGCTGTTGTTACTGTCAAGATTAATGGCTCAAATGCTCATGGTTTGATAGACACAGGTAGCACTGGTACTTTCATTAGTCATTCCACTGTCTCAAAACTTAAAATTCCTGTGATTCCATGTAAAGTAGAAGATGTTGCTATGGCATCAACCTCCTTGAAATCCCAAATTAAGGGTCAATGTAGGATAAACCTTCAGTTACAGGATCATGAATACAATGGTGTAACAGTTAGCATCCTTAGAGATCTTTGTACGGACATCATAATAGGTCATGACATCCTAAATAGACATTCTTCAATTCAGGTAACATTTGGAGGAACTGAAGCTCCCTTGAATATTTGTAGTGTTGCAGTTGCTAATGTAGAACCTGCTCAACTGTTTACTAATTTATCTCCTAACTGCAAGCCAATATCAATAAGATCGCGTAGACATTCTGCCCCGGATACGAAATTCATTGAAAATGAAATAAAGAAATTGCTAGAAGATGGCATCATTGAAGAGAGCATTTCACCATGGCGAGCTCAAGTATTGGTTGTGGAATCCCCTAATCACCGGCGTAGGATGGTTGTCGACTACTCCCAGACAATCAACAGGTTCACTGAATTAGATGCATTCCCACTCCCAAGGATAGATGACATTATTAATAGAGTTGCTTCATATAGAGTTTTCAGTTCGATTGACCTCCGCAGTGCGTATCACCAAATTCCTATCACACCTGAGGACAGACCTTATACAGCCTTTGAAGCCTGTGGACGACTATATCAATTCACTCGTATTCCGTTTGGTGTTAGGAATGGAGTTCCGGCTTTTCAAAGAGCTATAATGAACATAGTTGCCGCAGAAAATCTTCAAGGAATTGAGGTATATTTGGACGATGTGACAATCTGTGGTCGTGATCAACAAGAACATGATCAAAATTTAGAAAAATTTCTAAAGGCTGTTGCTAAGTACAATTTAACAGTAAATCTACAGAAAAGTGCATTCTCATTAAGCACAATAAAGCTTTTGGGATTTATCATTCGCCACAAAACAATTAGTCCAGATCCTGAACGGTTGCAACCTCTCCGTGAATTGCCAATCCCAGGTACCTCATCTTCTCTCCGTCGAGCTATAGGTATGTTCTCCCATTTTGCCCCATTCATACCAAAGTTTGCTGAGAAAATCCAAGTATTAGTCAGAAGTCCTATACCTCTCAGTTTAGAAGCTGTGAAAACATTTGAGTCCATTAAGCTAGACATTCAAAATGCTGTGGTATCTTCAATCGACAACAACACTCCACTAACTGTTGAAACGGACGCATCTGATTATGCCATTGGAGCCACACTATCTCAAGACAAGAAACCGGTTGCCTTTTTCTCAAGATCTCTCACCAAGGCCGAACAGCTTCATTCGTCTATTGAGAAAGAAGCTTATGCGATAGTAGAAGCATTACGGAAGTGGAGACAATATCTTCTCGGTAGGAATTTTCGGCGTATTACCGATCAACGTTTAGTGTCATTCATGTTTGACAGTAATAAACAAGGAAAAATAAAGAATGAAAAAATAATGAGGTGGAGACTGGAACTTTCAAATTATAAATATGAAATAATATACAGACCAGGCAATGAGAACAAAACTGCGGATACATTATCACGAATTTGTTCTTCCATAGAAACTTCTTTCCCAAAGTTGAGAAATCTGCATGAAGTTTTGTGCCATCCAGGAGAAACAAGACTATATCATTGGGTTCGTTGTAAAAATCTCCCTTACTCATTGGAAGAAATACGAAAAGTCATATCAGGATGTCGTATTTGTTCTGAAGTAAAATCAAGATTCCGCAAATTCGAAGGAACTCTTATCAAAGCTACACAACCGTTCGAAAGGATCGTGATGGATTTTAAAGGCCCTTTGCCGTCATCTACAAGAAATCGTTACCTCCTAATAATTGTCGATGAGTATTCACGTTTTCCTTTTGCTTTTCCATGTCATGATATGTCATCCAATACAGTAATCTCCAAGCTTAAAGAACTTTTCTCAATTTTTGGCACACCTGCTTACGTGCACACTGACAGAGGTTCAAGTTTTCTTTCTCAAGAACTCAAATCATTTTTAACTGACATTGGTGTTGCTACAAGTCGAACGACTGCATACAATCCTCAAGGAAATGGACAATGTGAACGCTATGTTGGGATAGTTTGGAAAACTATTGAGCTGGCAGCAAGAAATCAAAATAGTGATATTTCTAGATGGGAGGAGGTTTGTAATCAGGCATTACATTCAATTCGTTCACTCCTCTGCACATCAACAAATACAACACCCCATGAACGTATGTTTAATTTCTCTCGCCGGTCCAGTGTGGGAGTCGGGATGCCAACGTGGCTCATGACCCCTGGTCCAGTCCTTATGAGAAGACATATTCGCTCAAAATATGACCCTCATGTCGATGAAGTATATTTATTGGAAGGGAACCCAGAATATTCATATGTTAGATTGCCTGACGGAAGGGAGACTACTGTGTCTACTAGACACCTTGCACCAATAGGCGAGACAGAAAGTATTCCCGAAAATCACTGCAACCATGAACAAATTGAAACATCAATTCGTGACATGGATGTCACAGGTCACCCAAAACCTTCCCCACAAAAAGACGCTCTTAAAGAAAATAAAAGTGTCTCTGAGAGAGTACCAGACGTGCCAAACACAACTGAATTCAATCCTCAACATCAACCAAATCCAGCAGTTCATCAATCATTAAGAAGAAGTACCCGTGAACGGCATCTCCCCGCATACTTGAAAGACTTCACTACCTAGGAGGGATGAATGTTATAATATTTGTAACAGCTGTTTTATATTTCATTGTTTACAGCTGTTTTCTATTTCATTGTTTACTTTTGTTTATTCTATTCATTCAGTCTAATATGTAGTATTATTCTAAGTTCAATAAAGCCTAGTTTCAGGTTATTCTTTTCTCTTCTATAACAGTTTCGTGTCTGTGTAATATTCCATGATTGTGTATTAATGTATGTCTATGCATCAGGTCATCCCATAAGTAATTTTTAGCATTATATACATATAATTTTAGCAATATATACACTTCTAGTTATCATGTTTTGGTTGGTGAAACTTATTTATTCTGTTCTGAAATTTCATTTAAAATGGACCTCCGAAGACACCACATACGCCACGTTATGCATTGGGAATACCATGAAGGAGAAAATGCTGCTCCAACTTATTGAAAACTTGTAGAAATATATGGCGAAGATTTTATTAGTGAGCGACAAGTGCAGCGGTGGTTTGAACGATTTCGAGTAGGAAACCGCAAGCTTGAAGACGAGCCTCGTACAGGTGGACCAACAGAGCTTGACGACCAAAGTAGAGAGAATTAGAGCGTTCTAGGCCCTCATTTCGTACGGAAACCAGTGTAAACCAGCTGACGTCATTTCCTACAAGGAAAACAGTGTCAGCCAGCTGACGTCACGCCGGTGACGTCATCAGCTGGAGTACTGTCAGCCAGCTGACGTCACGCGACGTCATCAGCTACAAGGAAAACAGTGTCAGCCAGCCGCCATTTTCCTCACGAAGCCAACATGGATACCGCTTAATCACATCCGTATCTAAGAGCAGTTTACCGCCTAGTCTTAGCATGAGTCATACTAGGCCCTCCTTAGATCCTTAGAAGCTCTAGAGACGCGCATTCAGTCATGGCAGCGCAATCAGAGGATGAGCACAGCGGTTATAGCGCTAGTGGTGGGAGCCACCCTTTCTCAAGACGGGTCAGCTTTCCAGAGTACCAACTAATTGAAGCACGCAGAAGATCGTTCGATACTTGGCCTTTAAGTAACAAAATAAACCCCAGCTACAAGGAAAACAGTGTCAGCCAGCCACCATCTTCCTCACGAAGCTGGGCTGAAACGGCCCTACTACGCTAGGTTAATAGCGCGTTTCCAAGTTTGAAACATTACCAGCCAGCTGCTGTCATCAGCTTGAGTACTGGCAGTCAGCTGACGTCACACTGTTGACGCCACTGCTTTGACGCGATGCTGATCTAGGTTAATAGTGCGTTTCGTCTGTTAGCGCGTTTCCAAGTTTGAAACATTACCAGTCAGCTGACGCCTCCAATAAGCTAACGTCACGCTGTTGACGTCATTGCTTTGACGCGATGCTGACCTAGGTTAATAGCACGCTATAGAGGTAGGGTCTTACGACGTTTTTTGGAATTAGAAAAAACGCGCTCCTCCATTTTCCTCATGAAGCTGGAGGTCCTTCAACGTACTGAGCGTAGCTGTAAGCGCCTCTATGAAGCGATGCTGCGATCAATAGCGCGCAGCATGTTTTTCATAATTTCCTTAGCGAAAGCAGTGTCAGTCAGCAGCAACCAGCTGTACTGACGTATCCTCAAAATCAATAACATCTAGTGTGACGAGCGTCTAGATCCATATCATAGCTTGTAAGAGTTTGTTAAGCATAGGGTGAGTGGTAGAGCACTGGACTAATAAGCTAGAGGGCTAATCCCGAGCAAGCACTAAGCACTAGTGTCTTAGCTCATGACCGTCCCTAGCCTAACCCAGCCTTTAATTAATTTAATGATGGGTACCTGGGATGACTCTAGCAGTTGAAGCAGCCAATGGGCGGTCGGAGCATAGTACTGACCACTAGTGTGCCGTATGACTCAGATACCTCTACTACCCTCAAGGCCCTCGTGACCTATTACGAGGGCCCCGAGGGTAATAGGAGGTTGTAATCTTAGTATTATAGTGTTTAGAATAAATAACAGTTTCGCTCTCTCACATTAATCGTGTAGGCGATATGTGATAGAGGGGACTGCTCCTTATCTTTACCTCGCCCCTCCATCCAACAGACTCCTCAGTAGACTCAGCAACCTACAGCTGCAAGAACCTTCAACACGCACAAGTGAGTGGAATAATTATTTTATTGTAACAGATCACTCACTTATGGCGATGTCGGGGTGATAAAAGTGTCAATAGGATAAATAAATAGGCATGTTCAGGATAAAACGTGTTTTATTTTGTTATAACATAAAAAGGTTAACTTAAATGTACAAAAAGATTTACAACTTCCCTTAACTTAGTAGTTAATTTAAATGTACAAAAAGGTTTACAACTAGCCTTAACTTAGGTTTACAAAAAAAAAATAGCTTATCTATCCTTAACTCAGATTTACAACCAACCTTAACTTAGATTTACAAAAATAGCTTATCTATCATTAACTTAGATTTACAACCAACCTTAACTCAGATTTACAACCAACCTTAACTTAGATTTACAACCAACCTTAACTTAGAGTTACAACCAACCTTAACTTATGAAGTATTAGGGAGCGCAAGTAAGTTGTCCGAAGGTATCTTATAATGACCTAATGCTAGAGTGGAGACGTTATCTTTAAGAATATACCTTTTGTCATCGTTCGCTGATAGAGATATTTTATTAACTTCTGTACTATAAATGAAATGTTTGGATGAGCGGATAAACTTCATGGGATGACGAGCTGTATCATGGGTTTTTAAGCATGAAACATAATCTTGAAAGGTGATTTTATTTTTCAATACGGCTTTCTTAACACCTTTAGCTTTACGAATTTCACGTTTATCGATAAGTATTGCATACATTTTTGCCCGAAGCCCTACAAACGCATTTATTAGCTCACCATTGGTCTCATCTTTGAATTTACCTAATACCTTTTTGTTCAGAGTCGAGAAACATTTATGATCGGGAGGGAAGTCGGATGTATCCAAATACGGTAGGAGATCTATATAATCCTGGAATATATCTTCAGTAAATATCTTATATATGAATGAATCCGTATCTGTATAAGATAGGATTAACCTTTCAGGTCCGAAACGCGGCATCATAACGTCGTAGTGGTAAGCGTACATGGTAGTCTTTGAAAGATCTAAAACACTTAGGCCGATGTAAAGGGGCTTATTAAATTTTACTTTATTCTTTAACAGATGTATAGCAGCTAGGTTCTCGGTGTATATAGTCCTATCAATAAAATTATTTTTCGAAACCATTTTTTCAATCTTTTTAGCGTCGCACACGAGCTGCATATTCATTCGATTTCTGACATTTTCCATAGTTTTACCAAAAACCGAGTTGTTATAAAGTTTATATAGATCTTTTTCAAAAGCCGTGCGAGCAGTTGTTCGAAGTTGAGTATTATGGGAAATGTAGGGTTCGAGCCATTTAGACTGACGAAATTTTATCGCTCTATTAATTTTCTTTAAAATGAGGCCATGGTCTAAAGCTTGCTTGAGAGCTACGTAATGGGCGATATAATTTCTCCTAGGATTTAAATGAGGGACTAGTTTCCTGTGCTCACTCACCTCTATATTGTCAGGTAGAAATGGTAGGGAGTTGTGCAAATCGTGTAGCTCTTGAGGGTAGTCGACATCAACATCAAGGATATATCCGTAGTCAGGTGAGAGTTTGCTTAGATCTATATCCCCCTCCACCCATTCAAACCCCCCATAGGGTAGCGATTGCACCATTGCATGGCCATATAAATTATTTGCATCTTGATAAACGATATACGACGATGGCTCATTAGGATTATAGTTATTCAAGTATTTATTATTAGCTTCGATGAACCTGTGCGATACTTGACATATTCCTCCACGTATTCCTCGCTCAATCATTAAGATCATATCATAATCGGTGAGCAGTTGAAGTCTCACACCTGTAAAGCGAAGCATGGCATCCCAAGAAAGTCCGGGAAGGGTGAAGTAGTTACAGGGGTCGAGCTTATGCGTCTTCAGGGTGATATCTCGAAATACTTCGAAGACATCCGATAGTAGTAATACATCCGTTCTGAGATAATGGTCGCTATACTCCCCTATGGTGCGACATTTAAATGTATTCCACACATTTATAGCGTGCTGGTAGTCTTCATCAGAAACGGATGTATCCGTTAACTTATTATAAAAATACGTTTTGTCCGGCAATGCTTGCTCCTCTAACGTGCTCCAACCAGTGACGTAATCGTATGGGAATACCCCCTTACGCGATAATAGTTGAACATGTTCTGGAGGGTAAAATTTTGAAATCTCACGTAGCTCAGGTAAATTTTTAGCTAAGCTATCTAGACTGCTTGACATGAATCTAAAAGTATCCAAAAAGCGGAGCTCTAGGGTTTCCGTCACTGATTTGCTAAACGATATGTACTTCTCTTCGGTGTTGGGGATCACCGATATCTTCTTAGTATTACACCCCAACTGTCTCACTATATGATGAGCATCGTATGACGAGAGGTTATGAAACAATACCGGTAAAAACGAAGGGTTTGAATATCGTAGGTTGCAAGACTGGTGTGCGCTCCCTCTAAATAATCCTGTGAGATGATTATGATCTCTAACCTTAATATCCGACGAAGTAAACGGCTTATCACACATGTAGCAATGCGTGCTTGCCTCGTGTCGTTGTATTTCCTCACTGGTTGAAGGATTCATAGGAGTGGGAGTACTGTATATATCTGATACCATCTCTGCGATCTTTATCAGGTATTCCATTAGATGCTTACCAGCATCCGGACCTCTGTATAAGTACGGCTCCTTAGGTAGAGGTGTCTCTAGATGGGCGACTTCGTCGGACATTTTCAGGTAGCAGCAAAAACTCATAGGCTCGTGGAGCTGATAGTTGAGCGTATATGACGCACTCGGATCAGGCTGACACGTATGCACAGGTCTGAGGATGCTCTCGAAGTCGCAATATATGACGTAAGGAACTCTTAACGATCTCTCTACGTGCTCGAATTCTACATACGCCTTATTAGTAGGTAGCTCAACTCGGGTAGGAGGGTTTTTTATACAGTAAACTTTATGGTCCGCCATTTTGTCAGAAGCCGGCTTTAATTGGTTATCGAAATGGGTGAAACAGCGTTTGCAAATAATCTTTTTAGCGTGACGTTTCGAAACTTGTGATCCTACTAATCTATCGAAATCCTTAATGTATACATAGTGGGAGAGCTCATCTTGCTCTAGTAGTAGGAGATCTCGGTGATCCGGAAGCTCGGAATCAACGACTTTTATGGGATAAACGTTAAGATCTTTATCCAGTCCGAACACATTGATCGAAATATTATTGAGTTTTTCGAACTGTTTTATATCCTTTACAGGTGTGGGGAAAGTCAAGTGGGAGAAATCATATCGGCTCTCAAGAGTAGAATAAACAGAAACTCTATTAGGGTGCTCCGATGCAAATTTGGCTAAGACTGAATATACGAAGCATCTAGAGTCATTGTTTTGGACATTAATGCAAGCCTTCCTATTTCTTATCTTAGCGGGTAGTTCGATATAACTACTACCTCTCAACGGGCTATATTTATTAATTTTTAATCGCATCCCATCGATTGCAGCTAAGGTCCAACCGCTACGTTTTAATTGAGACTCCTCAAGCTCCTTATCCAATTTTTCACACATCGTAGTAAGAAGTTCATCTATATCTGTATCAGCGAAAACGGGGCTATTCTTAGTTTTTACTGCTACTGATAACTCATCCCCACTTACATTAGTCATCAGACAATCTAAAACTAAATTAAACTTAATACTATGATGTTCTAATATACTATTGCTTATCTTAACCTTAATAATATGCCTTATAGATGCACAAAACCTAGGAATATCTGAGTTAGTCTCAGACCTAATAAAATATGATCTTAACCTACTTTTGAACGCAGTCTCATATTCTACTATTCCGCTAGAGTCTGGAAGCTCACCTAATAGCTCTTCGTTGCTAGGCTCTCCTCGCTGGCGTTTCGCAGGCGGCTGACCACAACAGCTCTCATGACGCTCCAAGTTGTGCAGGTTACTGAAGCGGAAGCTGCAGTGCGCGCAGGATCTCCCTGGGCAGTCATGTATCCCCAACTGGCCGCAAAGATTGCAAGCGCGGCATATTTGCTCATGTCGAATCCTATTGTCAATCCTAGAAAACGCCTTGGAACACTTGGAGCAGTTCATATTGACTGATGGCGAGTACCTCTGACTGATGGTGGATACCTCTGACTGATGGCGCATCTTATATACTAATCAGGCTGGAGGGGAGGGGTAGGGATAGAGAGGGGTTGGAGGGGAGGGGTAGGGATAGAGAGGTGGGGATAGAGAGGTAGGGATTGATAAATAACATAACCAGTTCAGCATACATCCATTTATTCATAAAGTTCAATTACAAAGTTTTAAATTCCAATATAATATAATCCAGGCAGGTAAAAACATAGTCCTCCATAAACTGTTGTCGCCAGCCGTAGAGCCTTAATGGTGTAGGGAACTCCTCGCCGATATCGTAATATTTCTTTCCATCATACTCAGCTGCACAGTGCGTATTTCTAACAGAAGATTTTAAACAGAAAGATTAACGTTTTTGAAAATATGGATATGATGACCTCGATGGGTGGTGGGGAGGTTGTTGACACAGGAGTATGATGAGGAAGGATGTAGAAATAATTACTAAGAGCCTGATAGGAGAGCAGCAGGATTGGCTCATAGTTATAATCAGCAGGAAAAGTCACTCCCCGAATCCGGTGATAAAGGTTAAAAAATGATATGACTAAGCTATGACTCAATCTCGGAGATTATTATTATATAATATTTTTAGCAGGCTCCCATGTAGGCTTTCGAAAACCTAACCATTTCACTAAAACGCGATTATTTTTTCTTCTCAGTATTTTCTCTACCAGATATACGTCGTTGAACGTAGTTTTCTGCAATTCCCCGGAATAAAACGCGCCTTTGATGGGACTACCGTTCAGGTCCTTCAAGATATAGGTAGGAGGCTTCGTAGTTTTTACTTCTTCAATCTTAAACACCTCCGTTGAATAGTTGGGGTGGTAGGCTTTGTCGAAAACACCTCTCTCGCGCGATATTCGTACATAATCATCCTTCTTAAGAGGGCGAGAATGTCGTTTGATGCTGTCGAAAGGTGCTAGGCTTCTATATTTTGAAAGTATATAATTCTCATTATCTTTATTAACTTGGGCCGGAGCCATTCCTATAGTCCTATGCTTGTCGGTATTATACTCATGAGCAATATCTTGTAGCATGTGTAAATATCGGAACGATCCCTGAAGATGAAATCTGCGATACATCTTAGCCTTGATAGTTCTTATCAATCTTTCAACATGCGCGCATTTTATTGAAGAATATGTACTATAGTGCCTCACACCCTTCTCCTTCATGAGCTTCTCAAAGGGCTTGTTATAAAATTCTTTCCCTCTATCAGTTTGTAACAATGTAGGTACCCCTCGAGTCAGGATTTTCCTCATAGCTTTAGTTACTTCGTCTCCGCTCTTATCTTTCAACGGCTCCATGTATACGTATTTACTGAATGCGTCGATAACTATTAAAATGTATTGATACCCCGTGTTTTGCTTTTTATATTCTTTAAAATCCATCAGGTCAGCTTCCCAAAGATCGTTAATGCCCTTGAGGTTGTAATGGCGGCGCCGGAAGTGTACTCGTACCGGCCGGTGTATCTCCTCGATCAATATTTCCTTCACAGGGTTGTCCATTTAACGTTTTCAAAACGCAGGCTAAGTATGCCTTTAAGTAGCCTAAGCTGACCGCGTCTGTATCATCCGAAGGATCTGATAAATTAGTAATTCTCTTACCGTAAGCGCTATATATATTGGATTTATTCGTAATACAATTTCCGTCGACGTAACCTTTCGTAGCCGCGTCGTAGGAGAATATAGGAGGGGCAACGCCGGTGATCCGCCTATTTTCAATGTCCAGAAGGTTATTAGATATAAAATATCTCGATATCCTCCGATCGTAGTGATACTCGCCAGTCCTAGGGTTGTAAGCCATGCTCTCGCTTCGACTTCTAGTTAGTAAATGATTCCTAATTCCCGCAACTCGCTAATTATACTTACCTGTTCGTTCGTTACCCCGGTGTTTCCGGCGAGTTGTGACGCTACTAGCTTTCTTAATCTATCGACTAACTCATCGGCCGACGCGTAATATTCGACTCGGGGCTGACTAGTATTCATGTTTAAACCCCTTCCTAACTGAAAAAGGTTCTGAATAACGCCCTTATATTTTCTACTGTTATGAAACCGTTTAAGTTTTCCGTGTACGTCTAAGTGTACTCCCGTACGTTTAAGAATGTCCTTGTAAGCCTTAAGATCCGATCTCTTGTAATCCTTAGGGGCCTTAAAGAATAATAGCTGTAAAAGACCTCGTGTACGTTTATATCTACCATCTTTCACGCGTATCTCATTCGGATCGATTATCACCCTAGCTTTCCCAAGATGTAATACTCCATCTTTACCCTCTCGAATGCCGTAAACTCTATCCCTATCAATTCTCTGGAGGTAGTACTCTAGGTCATCAGCTTTCGCCCCATCATAGGAAGTATCATAGGAAGTATCACTATCGGAGGACGCCTCCGTTTTTTCTAGTTTTACCGCGATTGCTGGCTCAGGGTTTACATCGGGTTCGGGGTTTACATCAGTTTCAGGCTCAGGGTTTACGGAGGTTTTAGGCTCAGGGTTTACTAAAGGTTTTAAGCTCCCTATAGATGTTGTAATAGGTGCAAATGTCTTCTCTAATAGAGCATTATCAGTAAAATCAGACTTTTTAATAGTGTTATATTTCTCCTTGATAGCTTTCGTAAGCTTTACCAGCTCCTTCTTCGTGTCCATCGTAATGTCGACTGATGTATACATAGCTATATAACTTATATATATAGGGATGAGGTAGGATAACAAAAAACACAGGTCATTACATTGCATAAACTTTTATTGTCTCATAATATGTTAACATAGAATAAACTTATCAAAAGATTGTCTATAATAACCTTTATTAATGTTACATTCGGCGTTAATAGTTATAAATCCATGCTGCTCTGACGACCAGCAATGTTTACACATATTGACAAACTCCTTAAAGCTAACATTAGTTATATTATCATTATAAAAATTTCGCAGGTTTCGCATATCCTGCTTAAATAATACAAACACATTAGCATTATCTCTAATAAGATGCTTAGGCACCTTAGTAAATGTTTGAACAAGATAGATTACATCTATGCATTTATGCCTTCCAAAGGAGAATAAGTCTCTGATTACATCCTGCTTAGAAGTAATGACGTCGTCGAATATGAAGACTGAATTAAGTTTTATTTCTGATAATTGAACCTCGCTGACGTCATCGTATAAATAATAGCCAATTTCTCGCACTTTGCTAAACACTTCTCCTAATAGCTTATATTTTAACTGATGTAGCGTCTTGGCGCAAATGTAGACGTTCTCAAAACGTAGTCCATTCTCGTGTAGAAGAAGTGTTAAGACCAAATCCGTCTTCCCAGCTCCTGAAGGTCCGGCTATGATGCATCGAAGAGAGTGAGGAAACAGGCTGGAATGTCTCTTGACAGGTTCATCTTCTCTGGGGAGCTCTACTCGTGTTATCGACTCTGGCTGTTGAGCTATTTTCATGTTTTACGCACGATATTCTTTGACGGGTTATACTCGATGATTCTATCGTTTATAATCAGCGCGTAGGCGCTCGTTTTTGGCGGGAAATTTATAGAGGCTTCTATTTCAATTCTTATATCGATATTCCCCGATTTAACTGAATCGTTCTGTTTACTACAATCGATAACGATTATAGGCGAATTCGATACGAACTCATGGAAGCCTAAGTACGACTGCCCTTGCTCATTATAGTAAGATTGTTTAAATCTTAAATAATTCTCATAGAATACGACTTGATTATTTTTAGTGTGATCGACATTCCATGCTTCGTAGGGGTAATATTCGGAATTCAACCACACTCGTACGTCCCTCACGCTGCAATGATCGAATTTGGACATATCTTTACTCAACTTGTTATTTCTATCCGCCTGAAAAGCCACAATAACGTATCTAGGCTTCTCGAGCCCAGCGCTCGTTTTTACCGTCCAATTATGCTTTGTACTCGCTGGTAAAGAAGGGAATTCGAACAATTCCCAACTCCTAAACGGAACGACGATATCTTCGTCATTTTTTAAAACTTTATACACGCGCAGTTTTTCCTCGTCCGATAAAGTTATATATGGAACGCTCCAGGAAACTTTCTGAAGATTCAGTTTATACTTTGTATCATCGACTTGTGCTGTTAAGGCGTTTACATCGGTTCTAGATCTGATTAGAATCAATTCCTGCTGCATTTGTACTATAATCTTATCATAATCCTCAGCAAATCCTAAAAGTATTTTTAGGGGGATTATAACCGTAAAGTTTCCACTGTCATTAATCGTATAATTGGTAGACCCCCACCCCGCATGCTCTAAATTTTTAACGGTCGTTGGGCTGAATGAGCAATAGCCCTTAAGTGTGGAGGTTATCCCACAATTTCGAACCCGATCGACCTCTACACCTCCAATTTCATATCTGATTTCGTCAAAGAGAAACGCGAACGCGTTGTTAATTAAAGTGACATCAGTCGTTTTAGTACCGTCCTCCTTAGTGAGAGCGCCTTCTAGATAGATATAACTCTCCGACGGTAGTGTGCAGATATCCTGCTGTCTGATAGCGATTCTAATCTCGTCGCTAGGCGCAAACGTTAGCGTCGAATAAGGCTGATGGGAGTGGTACTCGGAGCGTACTATTCGAGTATCGAATCTAACATCATCTGTGATATCGAGCATATTTGATCTTAAATCCAAGCTGTTTGAGGAACTCTATGTTTCTAGGAGATAAGTAGAACCTCTCGCTTCTCCTATCTTCGTACGAATGTTTGGAAAATACTATTCCCATTCTTTTATATGTAATCGGATAGTTATAGTCTCGCCGTTAAAGTTGACTAAATCTCCGTCGATATCTATGAGACGTACTCTTACGGTATCGATGACGTTTGTATTAAGAGGGTAGTATATAATGTTTTTCGGATGTACGTTAATAGCGTAGCCAGGTGCGACGCCCGGTGTAAACTGATGAATATCATGGGTAGGTACCCCGTTTTTATAGGCTCCATTAGCTATGGAGCACTCTAACGAAATAGTCAGAGCGTCTGTAATATTTACAGGCTCGAGTCCTTCATATGATTCATTAGCAGGGATGACTCTTTCTTCCACCCCCAACAGTTCGGCAAAATTGTTAGGGACTGAGAAATCTAGCGCGTAATTACAACTTAACTTTACACGCTTAGTCGTACTACTCGCGTATAAACGTAGCGATGGTTCAGGACCTGTTCTCAACTTTTTATCGGTATAAAGATTCTCCATGAGAGTCCGCAGCATGTCAGCTATGTCGGAAACTTCATACGCGCCTTGCGGAATCGTAACCCTATGACATATGACATCACATATACCGATCGTATCATTCTTACCTCTAATAATGTTAGGTATCGAGTTGAACGAATCCAGCGATAATAGCCCTATATGATATTCGCGCGAGCTGTCGAGAGTGATGGGAGGAAAAAATGTATTGGTAATTTCCGACTTATCATCGCTCATAACAATTGTTAGATTACGCATTTTTTGATCTGTTGTAAAGGAATGTGAGGCAAAGATGTCCGCAGATAGCGCTCCGCCAAGACTGATCGCGCTGACGATTATAGCTTATATTTAAGCCGTTTACATATTTTATAACCTCTAGTGGTGGGGGTAGATCTCCGAAGCTGTCATAATAAACAATGTCGTTATCGTATTTAGATAAGGCTACCCAGTGAGTCCCCTCGTTCTCGTCCAAGTTAATAATGATATTTTCCTTATTTAAAGGTTTAGGAGGAAGCGCATTTCTCGCGTACACTCCTCTAAAATGTTTAATATACCGCTTAGCGACTCTATCGATTTCAATATCCGTTAATGCTCGGATAGGCAGTCTTTTTACAAATGGCGGGAAATTTTTTTTTTTTTTAACCCCTTCCCCTCCCACGGTTTTAGGTATAGCCCATAGCCTTTCTTGTAAGGCTTTAAGTATAAGCCGCTACCGATTTGTTTCTTCTCCATATTCATATTATGACGCTTTTCTTCCTCGAGTCTCAATCGAGCGTCTCGGGCTTCATTTACTGTTTTAGCAATGCTTGAAGCTCCTGACGCAATTGTGCCTAGAGCGCTTAATGCGGCAAAAATGGGTATTAGAGGAATAACTCCTCCTTTTTGAGGGATAGGGATGATGCGGGGAATCTTTGTCTGCTTATGAAATACTTTTTTAGCAATCGCAAAAGCCTTATCTATATTTTTAGATATCCCGTTCCCCTTCCTCATATGCTTTTTTATACGTCTTAGCGATGTTGTAAAACAGCAGCTCCCCCCTCCTACTTTCGTTTTGAGCTTCATCGCGTTTGTAACAGCCCACGCAGCAGCCCTCTCACCGAACGAAGAATCTGGCGCCTTGACGCGCTCCCAAGCCTCGTCAGCTAACCTTTTATCAGCTTCCGTTCGGTCTTTATTTGTAGAATAAGCTATATCGTGTCTTTTACAGGCTTCGTCTAAGGGGTTAATCCCTTTATCACCTCTTGCTAGTCTTTCCTTGAGCTTAGTTCCTGGTCCGCAGTATCTATAACCTGGTAAATGTGCTTCGAATGGTAGCTTATCAATTAGTGAATTCAAAAAGCCTCTTCCTCGATGTGTTCTCCTCCGCATATCTCTTCATACTCATACCATTCTTACTCACCTTGCATTTATATAGGATGGGGGTGAGATGAACAAAAAACATAGGGTTTTTTATATATAACTGTTTATTAAGTGAAAGGTTACATATTGAATATACATGGTTACATATTTAGAACGTATTTTATATAATCCTCAGGAGCGTGGTGTTGATAGGAGAGCGCCACCTCCCAGTCCCAGCGGTGCTTATTATCTATGATGAAACGGATGGAGAGGTCCTGATGCTTGATGATGTAACCCCAGTCCAGCTCTGCTTCAAATTCGTTTATGAACTCCTCCGACAGCTTTTGATAGATTGAAATAGTCTTCCAGTCGACTTTATCAGCGTGCTTCCTTATAAATGCCTCGCTAAGATTTTGATTCCTAGATATAGTCGACCAACATATACGCTCGCTATATCTCTCCATAATAGCTTCGCTGAGGCTTCCATCCCTCGATAAGTCACCCCAGTCGAGGTAGTCAGCAAATTCGGTGATCATATCATCTGATAGGTTGTTGTAGTTCCATTTCAAATCAGCAAGGAGAGCTTTCTTAGCTATGAGGTATACTTGAAACATACCTTCCATCTCGACGACTGCTTTCAAACTGCCTATCGATATACCTCATGGAGTATAGGATAGCATTTCCCCCACCACCGGATATATACATCACCGCTCCAGAATTGATAGCTTAGACATCCTCTTTATGAGGTTGTTAATACCTCTCTTCTTATCGTATACATCTATTTCAGCCCTCAGCTCGTGCAGTTTGTTAATAAATGTATCTATTTTTCTATTCATACGATGTTGGGTTAGTAGATAATTAGCTTCTTGAATAAGGTCATAAGATAATAAATGGGCGAGTATATTCTTACGCTCCTCTAGATCTCTCCCTTCTATGACGCATTCGACATTTCTCTCAGCAAGAAAGTTCATAACAAGTATGATGTCATTCTCAGTATTAACTAGATCTTTGAAGATACGACGCGCACTCGTCAAAGGTTCCATCACGACTAATCCTCGTTGAGTAAGTAGAATTCTAAACTTCTCAGGTTCTCCTCTGTTCCATAGGTCTTTTTGTACCATTCCACGTAGTCGTCATAGAAAACCACCTTGAAATCTACTCCTTTATCACCTCTTTCGAATAACATTTCCCAATCGACTCTGTCTCTATGCTTGATGATCTGATAAAGATACATTTTCTGATACTTGCAAACCAAAGTCCAGTCTAATAGCGTCTTGTAATGATCCAACATCTCATCTGTAAGTGGTTGATAACGTGATATATGCCCCCAATTGATTAGATTTGCAAAACATGCCTAACTCTTCAACTGTGAAGCGGTGAAATAGCGAAACTAGATTCCAGTTCAGCTTATGTTGAAATTCTATGAGGAAGGTCGTACTCAGAGAGCCTGATCTTGAAATTTCATCCCAACACCTGCACGACTCCATTGCGACTGATGGTGATAACGCTTAACTCCTCCTTATAGATGTCCTTACGATAGGTATACTCTCATATATCCGGTTCTAGTGACTCGGCATATTGGGCATTTCTTTAATATTTTTGCGCAATCCGAGCAAGTTGCTACGTGCGCACATGGAAGGAATGCTATCTCAACTACATCTGCGAAGCATATTTTACATAAATGGCCGTCTCCTGATCCATTTTTCTTTTTGAGAACTAGCGGGCACGTGGGGAACCATATAGTATGTTGCATCCATACATCATCATTCTCCTCCCACTCTTTTAACCCCCCTCCACAGCAGTAACAGATAGTCTGGTCAGCCTTACCTGTGTAAAAAAATCCTGCTTCTATCAACGCTTCGGGGTTTATTTTGTTACTTAAAGGCCAAGTATCGAACGATCTTCTGCGTGCTTCAATTAGTTGGTACTCTGGAAAGCTGACCCGTCTTGAGAAAGGGTGGCTCCCACCACTAGCGCTATAACCGCTGTGCTCATCCTCTGATTGCGCTGCCATGACTAAATGCGCGTCTCTAGAGCTTCTAAGGATCTAAGGAGGGCCTAGTATGACTCATGCTAAGACTAGGCGGTAAACTGCTCTTAGATACGGATGTGATTAAGCGGTATCCATGTTGGCTTCGTGAGGAAAATGGCGGCTGGCTGACACTGTTTTCCTTGTAGCTGATGACGTCGCGTGACGTCAGCTGGCTGACAGTACTCCAGCTGATGACGTCACCGGCGTGACGTCAGCTGGCTGACACTGTTTTCCTTGTAGGAAATGACGTCAGCTGGTTTACACTGGTTTCCGTACGAAATGAGGGCCTAGAACGCTCTAATTCTCTCTACTGACCAATTCCTGCTGGCTACTGTAGATAAAATCCTGTTGTAACGAGTGTGCCATAAACTGAGCTAGTGTTTCATTAATTCTATATCTTATCACATGCCATTAAAAACTGGCGTTACATATGGGATGAACTGGTATTATTCCATGCCTGTGTACTACTCTATGTCTGTGTATTATTGTATTTCTGAGTATTACTCCATGCCTGTGTATTACTGTTTGTCTGTGTATTATTGCATATCTATGTCCATGTCTGTGTTTTACTCTCAGTCCGAGAGCCAGTAACCGCACGTTTCATGAAGTGTTTTATGGACCTTGAAATTTTGCTATAATGCACCTCTTGGGTTGATAAGAAGGTATATATGTGTTGGGGCTAGACTTACCGTGTAAACCTGGTACTGCGCATAGAGGAAAGGTGCAAACAAAATATTTCTCAAAAATATAGTTTTATTCAGAAGCCTACTATCTTTAACCCTTTCGTTGCTCTGAACAAGTTAACTCTTGCTCGACTTGCAGGTCCTCAGACGCTCTATACGAGATAACTCATGTGCCACTGTCAGTGCCCCTGACGCTCCACACGAGTTAACTGGTGGCCTGTATTAGCCCAGTATGTAGCTTCTCCTGCCTAGTGCAATTAACTCGTATAAAATCAGTGGGACCTTATCATATCTTCTTCGTATATTAATTTAAATTAAACATTGTACAAGTCTATTATTATCTATAAAAATTTTTTTTAAAGTCCTACAATCTACATTGTTATAGGAATTGTTGGAGGCTGAAGCTGGCGCGCCTTGCCGCCTATTTGTAGGGTCATACTCGAATTCGTCTCTCTAACCATATTGTTGCTGTTTGTAACTTTCAGTCACAATTTGGATCATGTTTAGTTCGGTCGGTATAAATATCCTCCTTTATTATTATATAGGTAGTATACACGATATCATTCGAGTAATTATATCATTTCTTGTCTGAGTCATTTTCTTTTCCATGATAGAAAATGTATTTTAGTTTAGTATAATATTTCGAATGTACAATATATATGAAATTATAAGTTAATAATTCCAAATATATAACAAGAGGATGCTGAGAGAGACGAAAGAGTCGAACAGTAGTGAGGTCGAGACAAGGAGAGATTGGCGAGCGTACGGGGGAAGTTAGATGGATAAGCATGGAGCGTACTGGGCGCTAAAAATAAAAAGTCCGACTCGCAGGAACTGCATCATCTTAGCGCGGTTCCGTTCTTATCTCTAGACTCATTTAAAATGACTAAAATAGAAGCTGTTATTATTTTGGGTCCACATTTCTAGAAAGCATGAAGATTAGATAGTTAGCCGTCGAGGTGATAAGTAAAGATGGAATGGTTGGGATTCGGCTAAAGAAACCTCAATACGATTTTTGATAAAAAATCTATATTTAGGACGTTTCGGCTACTCATTGGTAGCCTTCGTCAGCAATGAAAGTGCCGGGAGGTAGAGGAGGACCAAAGTTGACAGTTCCATCTTTACTCTCAAGAAAGGTGTTATTTACGATCTTACCTGGGTGGGTCCCCGCCCTAGGAAGGACCCCGCTAGGCAGTTGAAAAGCTATATCTTGGAAATCCATGTCTCTAAGATTAAATTGATTTTCTTGTTTTTCTTAACCTGATTTATTATCAAATACATTATCCAACTATAAGCAGTTTAAAAAAAAAAAAAAAAAAAAACAAGGAATAAAAACAGACAAAAAGAACAGTTCGAATAAGCGAAATCAATTACTTTAAAGTTTTAAGCACTTATTTCTCCGATTGACATCGTCTAATCAAAACTTTCATTAGAACCTTTTTTGTAGAGAATTTAGTAAGCTTTCTAATGGTAATCTTTCGTTTGCCAAGATTCTCAACCTTTTTCGAGATATTAAGGAAAGTATACAAAGTTACCAAAACTTTTTATGTCTGTTAATAAAATATTTTATTCTAACCCTTCCTTAACTCCAAACGTAACACAAATTTCAATATATTAGTTTTAATGAAAGTAGAACATGCAGAAAATGTTTCAACTGAATCCCATGATTCTAAGTACCCAAACCAAAAACGGTATTAAAAAACTATTTTTCCAATTTTCTCGAAAACGGTTAAAGCTATCGCCTTGAAAATGGTTTCATTCGTTTTCCTAGCCCAAGAAGCCTATAAAACGAGTGCTCACAAGCTTATGGACTCAAAAACGTAAGCGTTACGATTTTTTTTGCGCGAACTTCGCCCCAAACGCCATCTTCCAGTGGACGGATTTTGCTGGTTAACGAACCTTACCTTTCAAATTGGACGACGGATTTTTGTACCAAATTTCATCAAAATCGGACCATTCGTCTTCTACCTAGAGAGCGAACAGACAAATATATATATATATATATATATATATATATAAATATATACATATATATATATATATACATATATATATATATATATATATATATATATATATATATATATACAAATTTGAACCACCATCATTTTCGGTCTCTAGGGGTTCTGAAACGCAAAATTTTCTAGTCGGCACTTCTGGATTGCGTCATGGGATCAACCTTATAAGCGGGGTTCCTCCCTATGGGGGAGGGAGGAACCGCTCTAAAAACTAGGTACTACGGTTTTTTAAATATTTACATTTTAACCCTCTTAAAAGTGTCTGACTTATTTATTATTCTTGTAAAATTGCCTTAATTTGCAATTTGTTTACATCAATGATAGATGGCTTCTGAATAAACACTATTTTTGGGCAATATATTTTTACACCTTTTCCAGGCAGTACCTGGTGTTCCACGGTAAGTCTAGCCAACACATATATGCCTTCTTATCTACCCAAGAGGTACATTATAGCAAAATGTGAAGGTGCATAAAAGACTTCATGAAAAGTGCGTTACTAGCTCTCTGACTACTATGTCGGTTTATTGTTGTATTCTGTCTATTACTCCATGTCTGGGTATATCATGCCTATATATTATTACCTGTCTTTATATTATTCAATTTCTGTGCATTGTTGCATGTCTGTGTATTATCGCATATCTAAATAACTTCTAACAACTTTTGTATGTTTCAGATAAAGCTATAAATACATTTATTGGTTTGAGTCCTTACTTATTCTTCTTCGAATTTTGGAAGTTCTGCGCTAACACAATGGAAGCGATGTACGAAGATAAGACACTTCAGTGGCTAATAAAAAGTGAAGATTTAAATTTCGATTTAATAATCACAGAGCCATTATTTGCTCACGAATCTCTCTTAGCTCTTGGCCATAAGCTGAACATCCCAGTTGTTGGAGTTTACCCTTTGCCAATTACCGCTTGGTCCCGATATATTCTAAGCAACGAGTTATTTCCTGCATATATCCCAAATTGCCGTACATCTTATCACAGCAAAATGAACTTTTTCCAAAGAGTGGACAATTTTATAATAAACACATTTGAATTACTAACTGGTATATATTACCTTCCATTACAGGTGTGTTATCTCATGCTTATATATTAAATAATTCATATAAATTTATTCTTGAGAACTATAATAATAAAAAAATATTTTTGTTTAAGGAAAAACTGCTGGAGAAGTACTGGACATATCCCGGATCTGAAAATCGTCCTCGTTTAATTGATTTATTGAGGAATGTGTCTCTCCATCTGATTGATTCACATTTCAGTATTGGTTATGTCGAGCCGCTTCCTCCCCATATTATACCGGTGGGTGGGCTATCTTTAAGAACATCTGGGCATTTGCCTGACGTGAGTACTTTCATTTTTGTCCATTTTAATATCATATAAGAGGTGTCGGTACCTTACAAAACCTAGACAGCTACATGGCTCTGTAGCTATATATTCCTGGTAATTCGGACTATTTTGGTATGATATGTTACATGAGATTTGAGACATGAACCATGTAGCTGACTAGGTTTTGTAAGGTACCGAAACCTCACAAAACCTAGTCAGCATTAGCCCATGAGGGGAAAGTCTCTCAGTTATAATCGTTTGTACATATGACATCAAACTACTTACATTATAATAGCAGAAGGCACTTAATATATTTCTGTAGTATTTATTTTTCAGGATTTACAGAAGTACATTGATGATTCAAAAAAAGGCGTCATCTATCTCAGTTTTGGCTCAAACATCCGAGTATCTTCACTGGATAAAGAAATAATTGACGAAATGCTCGACACATTTAGAGAATTGGATGTGAATGTTCTAATGAAATGGGAAAATGAGACATTAGAGAACAAACCAGATAATGTCGAAATAAGACCGTGGTTCCCTCAAACCGATATATTGGGTAAGTGATCTGCTAAGGAGGTAACTATTAAATTTAGTTTAGTTCAACAGTCTCCAAATACACTGTTAAGAATATAAATTACTTAAAATAAAATTCTTACGTGGGGGTCTAAAGTGGCAAAAGTTGCTTTGAGAATAGTATGGTACAGCTGTGCTTGATTTCCCAAGGGCCACTGCCATGCCACGAGATATTTATCACATCTTTTGTCGCTTATGAAATGAAATTAAATGAAATAAAAAAAAAAATAATACTTTATTCTGGGACTTAGTCCCTTAAGGCTAACATATAAATACACTTCGTTGAATATACACATTTAGAATAAACTCTAACTCTATGTGTAAAGAAGAAACACCAACAAAAAAAAAAACAAACAAAAAACTAACTCTAATGCTATTTACAAAACCTTAAATAATAAAATAAAACATATGTTTATTTGACCATAACGGAACCGATTTGCAAATTATTATTATTTATTAAAACATGTACATATTAATAAAAAAAAATAATATATATATATATATGTATATATATATATATACATATATATATATATATATATATATATATATATATATATATATATATATATATATATATATATATAGGGGAAGGTGTTGTACCTTTGACCACTTTGCACAATTGAATTTTTTTTAGCTTGAATATTACAGGTAAATTCATTTTTTTATTGCATTGCAATTAGTATTCTATTTTTTTCATATTTAATTTTTTCGAGGTTCTAACTTTGCATTTAATATCTTTTATTAATTTTTAAAAAAATAATCATACAGTGGTCAAAGGTACAACATGTAGTTGTACCTTTGACCATGGGGTGTTGTACCTCTGACCACGTAAAAACAACACAGCAGTGGAGAAAAAAAATTGTATTGAGTAATATTATAATTAATTGTAAGTTTAATAAATACAGGACAAGGATATTATGTTATGCTTAATATGCTGAAAAATCCAGTCAAATCGATAAAAGTTTTAACTGTCAAGCAAATCCACTAGCAATAGTAGGGTATGGAAGTTAAGCCACAATGTCTTCAACATCAATATCAAACAAATTTTCATCTTCTCTCGTAAACTTGTCACTTAAAGTTTGTTTTTTCAAATATTGGATCTTAAACATTGGACATTTAATACCAGAGATCTCTGCGATTAAATATGTAATAGTCTTTTTACTTTTATTTTTAACAAGTCTAAAATTTCCTTTTTCCAAATCATATTTTTAAAATTGTTGCTGGTTATTGACTTACCTCACGACATTTATCAGACAGATCAACGTCACTTTCTCCTGAAGAAATTTCCGTGTCAGTATCAGAATCTGAACTGTCATTAGAATAATTTCCTTTTTATTTACCACTTTTTTAGGAAGGTGTTTATTTATATGTGGTGTCTTACGTTTAGGGTGGTGTTTCGTTTTTTTGCTTTTTTTCACCTTCAATAATTAGCTTTTCAGGAATATCTGTTAGGATACGAGGTTTCCCTTTAGGCTGGCCCCTATTTGACATTTTCCTTGCCTCCGCTTTTCGATGAGGTCTTACAACTTCAAGTGGAACGATAGGTTCGAACTGCTAATATAAAGTCAGTTTGAACTTATTTAATTTTTTTTTTTTTAAATTCTTTGAACAATTGAAGAAACCAATATTATTTTTTATTTTTTTTTTTTTTTTAAATATGTAGCAGAAGAACATAAAAGTTTAATTATGTAAAAATTGCTCAGGTGTGTTGTACCTTTGACCTGGTCAAAGGAACAACAACTAGTCGTGGTCAGAGGTACAACACCCTGGTAGTTCAAATTAAAAAGCATGCTAAACATTTTAGGGTTAAGATAAATCAATTTCAGAAGCTACACCATGTTTCTTATTTTAATAGCTACTTTGTCAAATGATTTCCACCTAAAAAGACTTAATACAAAAAATATTATGAGGCAAAACGTCATCAATAAATAACTTACATTTTTATGACAGAAATGGATAAGTATTTTTTGCAAGAATCCTCTTTGACTTGAATAATCCAAAGTAGGTTACACAAGCCCTCTAGTGAAGGAGCTAAACACTAATTACACCAAAATTTATAAAATGTTGCTATGTGCCGCGACAGCCTCGGTGGTCAAAGGTACAAGACGGTCAGAGGTACAACACCTTCCCCTATATATTATATATTTATGTATATATATATATATATATATATATATATATATATATATATATATATTATATTTATATATATATATATATATATATATATATATATATATATATTATATATTTATATATATATATATATATATATATATATATATATATATATATATAAATATATATGTACATATTAATAAAAAAAGAGAGTGAACACGGAGGGATTGTGGAATAGTGGAGCAAGAAGGGGATGAGGGAGGGTGAACCAATGATGAAACTATATACAGAATATAAAAATGTACTAAGTAGTTCAATATAAAAAATAAAAAAATAGGGGAGAGTGTAAAAGGGAAAGAATAAAAAATAAATGCATATACAAAAGAAAGAACAAAAAAAGAAAAAGTAAATAAAAAAAAAAAAAATTAAAACACAACAAACAACAAAACAAATGTGGACTTCAAACGGAAAAATATAAAAACATACATAAATAATCTGGTCTTACACTGATGGCAAATTATTAAAAAACGCCTTCCTGAGTGGATAGGAGAAAAGCAAAGAGGCGAGATTTAAATACAGGTGAGGATGGAGAGTGTCGAATCGAAAGAGGGAGAGAGTTCCAGAAGGAGAGATGAAGGAATGGTTGAAAAAAGCTGTTTATGAGTGAGAGGATAGAGATCGGAGGGACGGGAACGGGTACCAAGGGAATGGGCAGAGGATTTAAACTGAAGGAGGTTGTAGATATAGAAAGGGGATTTGGAAGAAATGGTTTGGTAAAGGAAGGAACCTAGGAAGTATTGTAGTTGATTTGATGGAAATAGGCACTTCAACCACCTTTTGGGAGGTTTAGATCAAGCACAGTATTTATGATTCTCTTTTTCAACAATTTAGACCTGGCATTAGATTATTATTATAGAGAATCTTATGGTAATATAAGTAAGTTAGTAATTTTATAGTATAAAATATGATATACCATATTATAATATATTAATTAATTAGTAATATTTCATAATTTGCACAAAGTCCATAATTTGTGTAATTATAATTCTTATTACCAAAATATTTGTTATAATTCAAACAACATTTATTTTAATGAGCTACCTCAATCAATTTATTCTCTCCCAACGTTCACATGTGCTTTAGCTCAAGCCAATAAGATTTGGGCTTGAGAATTTTTTGTGAAAAAATTTTTCTGATTTTTTTTATTAAAATATTAATGGTTGGCAACAATTTTATAGCTCATCCAAAATGCCTACTTTTCATAACACACGGTGGATTGCATGGAATTTCCGAAGCTGCTCATTACGGAGTTCCAATTCTTGGCATTCCTTTCTTTTCTGATCAAAAATTCAACCTGAAGTTTGCTGAAAGTGAAGGATTTGGCCGCATGCTCCTATTACAGCAGATCACGGCTGGAAAATTCAAACAAGTTATTAATTCTATTTTAAACAACAAGTCGTAAGTATTTTATAATTTATTAAGAACGTCTTATAATCGTTTCAAGAAAATGATATTTCATTAATGTTTTTCTTATCATTTATGTTTTTAATTCATGTTTTTAGGTCATTATAAGAAATTAATAAAATGCTCAGACGAAAATGATACAGGATCTCTCCATGGTCTAGTGGCTAATGCCTAGGATTCTCAAGTGGGAGATGGTGGTTCGATTCCCCCCCAGCAGCAGGGCCCCCCCTCATTTCAGGGCCCATCGAGAAAATTCCCTGCTGCACTTTGGATGTTTAGGAAGGGGATAACCAGTAGATCATCTGGGGCTAATGGCCTAGAAGTCGGTGTATCGTAAAAAAAGAAAGAAAAAAAAAACAAAAACAAAAAAAGTATATAAAATGATCCATAAATTGTATACATTTATTTCTTTCTGTACCCCAGAGGTAAAGGACACCATGTCCATTTTTTTTATTAAATTGACTTAACAAAATGTTCTTAATGTGGATTTTTCGGTCCATATAATGGTATAGGGCACTATGTCCTGTTCCCATAAATAACGAAGATAAGACAGTGAAAAATAAAATCATGTCCATTTTCATTAGAGGTAGAAGACACCATGTGGAGGACTTGGTTTTGTTTGACAATGATCAATACTTACAATTACCTAGCAATGCCAATAACAATCTGAAAAAGTTTCTTTTAACTGTTTCTATAAGTACCTAACGAAGAAACAAATTTTAAGAGTTCAAAGTTATTGAAACTTGGCTCTCTTGAACAATTACAAATATGGACATGGTGTGGTTTACATCCGGGGTACAGATTTATACATGGTCTGAAATGTTCTGGTGTTTTTTTTTTTTTTTTTTTTTTTTTTTTTTTACGATACATCTGCTTCTACGCCATTTAGCGCCACCTTTCCTAAACGTTCACGGTGGAGCAGAGAATTTCTTTTACAGGGCCTTCGCTGGAAAAAGTCAACCTGTCACCAGTAGGACTTGAACCAGCATCCCCTGCAAGATAATCCAGCATGCTAGCCACTAGAACACCGGGAGACTCTCTTCTTTGGTCTAGGCATTGAAGATTGTGGACGTTTTAAGGGAACCTGACACACCATAAGTATAATTGTATTCTGTAATTGTACAATTTAATAACCATTGATAATGCCCTGTAATTGATGAAATAATAGAGACATGTAATTTGATAAATGAAATCAGTGTTATATTTGAGTAAAACTAATCAAAATATTGTAAACAAATTTCTAAATGTTTATATTATTTCAAAATTTAGTCACTAATCACTTGCCAACAGCCATAGCCATGTTCAATGCACCGGTTCCCATTGATGACTGAAGTTATGCAACGTCGGGTGGCATAAGAGGGTGGCAACCTGTAGATAGCCCGGCATTGAAAGCCCAAATGTTGATACGCTGAAAAAAAAGAAAGAAAACTAATCACTTTTATTTTAAATTATTCAAATTTGAGATCTGAAAGTGCAATTGATTCTGTTATCTTGCCTTATAATAATGTTATACTGTATAGCAGCTACCTGGCTTTGAAGAGCAAGGGAAAAGTTCTTTAGCTGGTTATGTGAGAAAATCCCTAAATTTGGCTATAAAGAGACATTGAAACTACTTATGGATGCAACCAACTGAAATGAAACTTCAGACATTAAAGAACACAGTGGAGGAATGGCCATCTAGTCACGGAGAAAACAAACTTGAAGTAGTGCTCGCTTGACTATAGATGAAGCCAGGTCCTCCAGGACATTAGTCGAGTGCTCTTCCGCCACCAGCTAATATCCTCCCCTCCCCTATTTATTTCTTAAGACAATATATGTTGTTCCTGAACTCATGTTTAACACGGTTTCCATTTTGCAGATACAAAGAAAACGCTGAAAGAAGATCTATGATCTCGAAGGACCGACCTGAATCACCCCTCAATACAGCAGTATATTGGATTGAATATGTTTTAAGACACAAAGATGTATCACACCTCAAGCCCGCAAGCAGACATCTTTTCTTGTTTCAACTGTATCATGTAGATGTCATTTTAGCTTTGATTGGAGCAGTTTTGACACCATTTATTTTAGTTTATTTTTCATGTAAAATCATTTTTAAATCAAAAAGTAGAAGTAAACAAAAAAGTGAATAATGCTTAAGATAAAAGGAACGTTATAATATATGGCAAAAGTTGGTCGTTATGTTTTAATTGTATGCAGCAGTTAATTAACAATTGAGTCATTCAGTTCCAAAGAGACAGTTGAAAACAAAAAATCAAAAATGAGATTTATACATCCCTGGACTCAGAATTTAAAGGCCTATCTGACGGTATGCTTATTATGTTCCAAAAAAAAAAAAAAAAAAAAAAAAAAATCTAGTCGTATTGAGAATCCAGTGTAAAATTTTCACTCTTTTCCAAAGTGGAGGTTGCCCATTGCGTACTGCTCTAAACTAGCACTTGTCCAGTTGTCAGCCCTGGTACATCACTGGTTCCTCCTGTATTTTGTTGTAAGCTATTTGCACTCTTTTCCAAAGAGGAGGTTGCCCATTGCGTACTGCTCTAAACTAGCACTTGTCCAGTTGTCAGCCCTGGTACATCACTGGTTCCTCCTGTATTTTGTTGTAAGCTATTTGCACTCTTTTCCAAAGTGGAGGTTGCCCATTGCCTACTGCTCTAAACTAGCACTTGTCCAGTTGTCAGCCCTGGTACATCACTGGTTCCTCCTGTATTTTGTTGTAAGCTATTTGCACTCTTTTCCAAAGAGGAGGTTGCCCATTGCGTACTGCTCTAAACTAGCACTTGTCCAGTTGTCAGCCCTGGTACATCACTGGTTCCTCCTGTATTTTGTTGTAAGCTATTTGCACTCTTTTCCAAAGTGGAGGTTGCCCATTGCCTACTGCTCTAAACTAGCACTTGTCCAGTTGTCAGCCCTGGTACATCACTGGTTCCTCCTGTATTTTGTTGTAAGCTATTTGCACTCTTTTCCAAAGTGGAGGTTGCCCATTGCCTACTGCTCTAAACTAGCACTTGTCTAGTTGTCAGCCCTGGTACATCACTGGTTCCTCCTGTATTTTGTTGTAAGCTATTTGCACTCTTTTCCAAAGTGGAGGTTGCCCATTGCCTACTGCTCTAAACTAGCACTTGTCCAGTTGTCAGCCCTGGTACATCACTGGTTCCTCCTGTATTTTGTTGTAAGCTATTTGCACTCTTTTCCAAAGTGGAGGTTGCCCATTGCCTACTGCTCTAAACTAGCACTTGTCTAGTTGTCAGCCCTGGTACATCACTGGTTCCTCCTGTATTTTGTTGTAAGCTATTTGCACTCTTTTCCAAAGTGGAGGTTGCCCATTGCCTACTGCTCTAAACTAGCACTTGTCCAGTTGTCAGCCCTGGTACATCACTGGTTCCTCCTGTATTTTGTTGTAAGCTATTTGTTAAGGTTTGAATTTTAATGTGTTTAATAGGTTAAGCCCAACTTTTTTTAAAACACAACGTGCAAGTTTTTGGTATACATGTAAACATTTCTATGCAATTAATACATATTTTTCAAAACTCATTTTGCAAGTTTTTATTATAATAAGCCAATCCTGCTCTTCCGTAGTGAGTATTGACCAGTCCTGCTGTTCCAAATGAATTCTTACCCATAGCCTGCTGTACCAAAAGACTTCATGTCCATATGTCTGTTCCAAAGTGACTGTTGTCCAACTTGCTTTTGCTAATAACTAAGAATCTATTATATAAATAGGCAAAAAAGTCTTTAAAACAGATCCGTGGTATTGATTTTAATAATTAAAAAAATCTACAAGATATTCTAAGTTTAAAACGTTTTTCTTTATTTCCCAATTTTGCAAAGTGGACATCAGTCACTTTGGAACTGAGCGGCTCAATTGAGTCAACTATTAACATTATTGCTGGATACAGTACACTTAATTGGGGTAACTTTGTACCACAAAATTTGTAATAAACTGTAATTATAATGTTATATTTTCCAAGTTAATCTTAAAAGACTAACTATTAGTTTTTTTTTTCTACGGCGCATCGACAAATCTGGGCCATTAGCGCCGACATCCAGGGTGCAGCAAGGAATTTTCTCAACGAGCCGTGGGATGAGAAAATTCCTGCCGCCGATGGGGATCAAACCCACCATCTCCCGCTTATGAATCTAAGGCGCCAGCCACTAGACCACGGGAGACCCTGCTCACTATTAGTCTAAAGATATTTCTAGTAGCATTAAATAGTGTCAAAATAATACAAATTAGGGAAAACCACAATTAAATGATTGTACAAAGTTACCCATGCTCTTGGGGTAGCATTGTACCTCCTTGCATAATTCCTTATTAAAATCATTGGATCTGTGTCCTGAAATGATTGGGGGGGGGGGGGGACTTCAGAGCATTTAAACATCTCATAAAAGCATGTGGTAATCATAATAATTTATCAATACATGAGTTAGTCAGCTATTAGGATTGTTATTTTGAAAAGAACTAAGCTTGACGACATCGCTTCATTTAAGCAACGAGATTTAACTTTAGTTAAATTCTCTCTAAATATAATTTAGAGCAATATGTATTTATAGAGTTAGGAACAAAATCATCCTAAACTGCAAAAAGTTACCTAAATACTGTATCTATGGGAGATATAATTAAAATATTTCAAGTGAAGTTCTGTCTCTTAACTGATATGACAAAATTTGTAAAAAAAAAGAGAAAAAGTCCGTCACGCAGAAGCTGCATAACTAAGCACTTTCGTCAGAATTTGGGTAGTGTAGACTGATTTCCAGAATAATTTGCTTAAAATATCCTATATAAATAAAATAAAAACATGAATAGTTCTATTTTAATTTTGTAATGAGTAACTGTTCAATTATTAACTTTGTAATTAATTTGCTTCCCGGGTTATGTTTATACATACATGAAAACTTCATATTTTCCTCTTTTGATCTGATGCAGGAACAGGATACAGTCCCACTAGTGGTAGAAAGCGCTCCTTGCGGCGGCTTTGCGAACCAACGTCTGGCGGGCTATTCTATTGAAATATATTACCAAGTAAACCCCCCTTTCCGATTGACCGATTTAGCTCATTTTTACAACAGTTCTTTCTCATGAGTTTCCCACGACGTATACCGCGTTTAGTTACAATACAGCAGGATTGGATATGTATACACACACACACACACACATATATATATATATATATATATATATATATATTTTGTCGACGTCATGAAGGGGATTTCACACTATAGAGGGAGGGAGAAAACGCGCTGAAATTTAAAAAGTCCGTCACGCAGGAGTGGCGAAACTAAGACTTTCCTCAGAATTTGGGTAGTATAGACTCCATTACTGAATAATTTGCGTAAATTAACTTATATAAATAAAATAAAAAACATGAATAGTTCTTCTCTTTTACTTTTGTAATGAGCAACTGTTCAATTATTAATTTAGTATTTACTTGGCGTCCAGAGTTATGTTTATACACCAGGGCCGCCACATCTCTGAGCCGGGTCCAGAACCAGATCACGGGCCCCCCTTCTCAGAGCCGGGCCCCCACTTCTCAGAGTCAAACTGAAAATTCTAGTACTTTGCTATAGGACTTTGGACATTTTAAAATTATTTTCATCTTGAGTTTTGAGCGAAATGAGAATAAAAGCCGACAATCGGAGCAGCAAAGGTCACTTTCGGTACTTGTAGGTTTATTACGACTCCTAATGAAATATACTATTCTGGGACTGCACTTGTTTTGTCGTCTGTGTACATTAAAAAAATATATTTCCAATGCAAATAAATATAGGCTACGCCCGTCTATATTTCTAAACCCCTTTCTTTTTACAAGCTCATAATCTATACATTTTTTCCAATTGGCGAGGCCCGGCCCGGGCCCCGGGACAACAGTCCCCGGCTGTCCCCCCCATGTGGCGGCCCTGTTATACACGGTACTACACTACTTAATAAATACGCAAAACTCCATATTTTCGTCTTTTGGTCTGACGCAGGAACAGGATACAGTCCCCCTAGTGGTAGAAAGCGCTCCTTGCGGCAGCCTTGCGAACCTACGTCTGGAGGGCTATTTCTATTAAAACAAAGTAGAAAGTAAACCCCTCTTTCCGATAGACCGTGTTAGTTCATTTTTACGACATTTCTTTCTCATGAGTTACCCACGACGTATACCGCGTTTCGTTACAATACAGCAGAAATTACGACCGGTATAAGTGTGCCCCCCTTCTAATGAACCGATTCAGTTTATTTTTACAACCCATTTTTCCCTGTAGATTACCACTACAAAACCCGAGTTTCGTTGAAATATAACAAAAATTACGGCTGGTAGTAGCAAATTGGTAATGTGGGCCAGGAGTAAACCCCCTCTCCAAGTTTCGAGACGAAAAAAAAAACTCTGGCCGCTATCGTGTTAAAAGATATATATATATATATATATATATATATCTATATATATATATATATATATATATATACACATATTAATGGGGGTTATTGTCGGTGTCTACTAGGTAGGATCGATAAAGATTTGAAGAAATTTTTCAAAAATTCCGTAATGAGTGCTACCTCAATAGCTACTTTCCTTCGGAGGAAAGTGCTAAAATTGATATACGAGAAGAAAAGCAAGGAAAAAGTATCTAAGATTTGAAAGATTGTTTTTCCCCACTCACAGGCGAGTGTTCGTTGAGATTTTTTGCCTGGCCTGAAGGAAGAGGACAGGTTCCTGTCAGCTATGACATTGCTGCTAAGCAGGTGACTGTAGTATACAAACATTGTGGCGTTTGTATATACAATTATACAGACTTTGGTTTTCAACATTATACAAACACATGTTAGCATGGGCGTATATAAGAGGGGATCCTTCCTTTTCCGTGAATATTTCAATAAGTTGCAATTTACTTATGAATGCGTTTATTACGGGGCGTATATAAGGGAGGGGGCTGCAGCCCCCCCCCCCAAATTTTGATTTGATCGGTACAAATTTCATAAAACCCTTAAAAATAAATTAAATAAGATCATTTAGTTCATAAAACATATTCTATTTTGGGTGTAATAGCGTTTAAGTTGGCTAAAACTCTTCCAAGATCTAAATTGTTAGTACATATTCCATACACCGGAAATGGTCTTAGCCCCCCCCCGAAATGTTCCCAGCCCCCTCCGAAATTATTTTCTATATACGCCCATGGTTTATTACGCTATTCATCTCAATAATAGCTTTTCCTTTACCTTGAATTAAGGATGTTTTAATTCATTGTGATTTGGAATTGGTTTTTTTTTTTGGATATGTTCCCTGCGTTCCTTTGATGAAGACGCCTTTTGCTGCTAGCATGGAGTTAGTACAATAAAAGGAAGTGACGAGTGGGTTATTCTGGCCGAATTTTGGATGGAATCAATTTTAGTTGATTTTTCATTACAATTTGTTCTTGTTGCCTATATACTAAAACAAAATCAGAGAATAGTTCTCTTTAGAAATTGTTTAGTCAAGATCGACTCAAAAAGCACCCGTGATCGACCGTTTGAGGATCCACCTATGGTCTAGAAGTAAAATGATAAATTCGGTAAGTTGTCGCAGTTTGTGAGCAAAGGACACCTGTAGGGTATATCTGGCGGAGGGAGGTTGCTTGCAGATAGAGGCTTTATTTTGTAAACATTTGTCGATACGAAGATGTTGTTATGAGTCGATATGGCATCGATGAATCATTCGTGATGGTATAGGATAAATCTGTGAGGACTGGAAGCATTTATCAACACTTGTTGCTTCTCTAATGCCTGGTTAACGGAGCAACGCTAGCCTAAGGTCGTGGGCTGGATTCCCACTAGGGTTATAAGTACTATCATAGCTAGAAAAGGGAGGTAACATACAGAAAACCCGTCTCAAGAATCTATGTTGAGTATAAGTGGACATTAAAATTCAATATAATAAACATATTTTGTTTTTATTTATGTTACTATAAGCACTTTCATCAGAAATTAAGGGAAAACCATTTTAATTTGGTTGTGTTAGGACTATAATATATTTCTGTAAGGTCTCGCATTTCCAGTCGCCATCTATTGTGTTGATGCAAAATTATTGCAGGTTTTTATATGATCAATTCGTTCCTGATAGCGAACAACTGTTGAAGGGTCAGCAACTACTTCTCTCGTAATTTCAGGAGTAGCGAGGGTTTTCATCTACCAAAGCTCTCTCAAGTAGGAACGTTCCGATACTAGGAAATACGAGAAGATACTCGATACCAAGTACAAATGCGATACTTAGTCGGTATCGAATCGAATCAGACTGATTACTGAACTATGGAAATGTTCGGAGCTTGTGTAGCTATTTCAATCAATCAATATATTTGAACCAATACATAAAAGTATTACTTACAAATGGTTAAGGGAGAGTGTAGCTATTTGTAAGTCAAGATTATCCAAAATAGACAATTTCTGTCTGACACTAGATATATGGACAGAGAAAATGAATGAGGTGGGATTCATGGGCGCCACTCTACATTTTGTAGAAAATGGTAAAACATACAGCTAATTAAATATAGGAAAATATAATCGAAAGTGTAGTAGCTCCAAAGCCAAGTAATTGGAAATTGAAACATTGAATGAACTAGACCCAAGGTTTAAAGACCTACACTTCCAAGATACCCATGTGTGGGGAAGAGCTATTGGAAATTGAAACATTGAATGAACTAGACCCAAGGTTTAAAGACCTACACTTCCAAGATACCCATGTGTGTGGAAGAGCTATTGGAAATTGAAACATTGAATGAACTAGACCCAAGGTTTAAAGACCTACACTTCCAAGATACCCATGTGTGTGGAAGAGCTATTGGAAATTGAAACATTGAATGAACTAGACCCAAGGTTTAAAGACCTACACTTCCAAGATACCCATGTGTGTGGAAGAGCTATTGGAAATTGAAACATTGAATGAACTAGACCCAAGGTTTAAAGACCTACACTTCCAAGATACCTATGTGAGTGGAAGAGCTATTGGAAATTGAAACATTGAATGAACTAGACCCAAGGTTTAAAGACCTACACTTCCAAGATACCTATGTGTGGGGAAGAGCTATTGGAAATTGAAACATTGAATGAACTAGACCCAAGGTTTAAAGACCTACACTTCCAAGATACCCATGTGTGTGGAAGAGCTATTGGAAATTGAAACATTGAATGAACTAGACCCAAGGTTTAAAGACCTACACTTCCAAGATACCCATGTGTGTGGAAGAGCTATTGGAAATTGAAACATTGAATGAACTAGACCCAAGGTTTAAAGACCTACACTTCCAAGATACCCATGTGTGTGGAAGAGCTATTGGAAATTGAATGAACTAGACCCAAGGTTTAAAGACCTACACTTCCAAGATACCCATGTGTGTGGAAGAGCTATTGGAAATTGAAACATTGAATGAACTAGACCCAAGGTTTAAAGACCTACACTTCCAAGATACCCATGTGTGGGGAAGAGCTATTGGAAATTGAAACATTGAATGAACTAGACCCAAGGTTTAAAGACCTACACTTCCAAGATACCCATGTGTGGGGAAGAGCTATTGGAAATTGAAACATTGAATGAACTAGACCCAAGGTTTAAAGACCTACACTTCCAAGATACCCATGTGTGTGGAAGAGCTATTGGAAATTGAAACATTGAATGAACTAGACCCAAGGTTTAAAGACCTACACTTCCAAGATACCCATGTGTGTGGAAGAGCTATTGGAAATTGAAACATTGAATGAACTAGACCCAAGGTTTAAAGACCTACACTTCCAAGATACCTATGTGTGGGGAAGAGCTATTGGAAATTGAAACATTGAATGAACTAGACCCAAGGTTTAAAGACCTACACTTCCAAGATACCCATGTGTGTGGAAGAGCTATTGGAAATTGAAACATTGAATGAACTAGACCCAAGGTTTAAAGACCTACACTTCCAAGATACCCATGTGTGTGGAAGAGCTATTGGAAATTGAAACATTGAATGAACTAGACCCAAGGTTTAAAGACCTACACTTCCAAGATACCCATGTGTGTGGAAGAGCTATTGGAAATTGAAACATTGAATGAACTAGACCCAAGGTTTAAAGACCTACACTTCCAAGATACCCTGTGTGGGGAAGAGCTATTGGAAATTGAAACATTGAATGAACTAGACCCAAGGTTTAAAGACCTACACTTCCAAGATACCCATGTGTGGGGAAGAGCTATTGGAAATTGAAACATTGAATGAACTAGACCCAAGGTTTAAAGACCTACACTTCCAAGATACCCATGTGTGTGGAAGAGCTATTGGAAATTGAAACATTGAATGAACTAGACCCAAGGTTTAAAGACCTACACTTCCAAGATACCCATGTGTGTGGAAGAGCTATTGGAAATTGAAACATTGAATGAACTAGACCCAAGGTTTAAAGACCTACACTTCCAAGATACCCATGTGTGTGGAAGAGCTATTGGAAATTGAAACATTGAATGAACTAGACCCAAGGTTTAAAGACCTACACTTCCAAGATACCCATGTGTGGGGAAGAGCTATTGGAAATTGAAACATTGAATGAACTAGACCCAAGGTTTAAAGACCTACACTTCCAAGATACCCATGTGTGTGGAAGAGCTATTGGAAATTGAAACATTGAATGAACTAGACCCAAGGTTTAAAGACCTACACTTCCAAGATACCCATGTGTGTGGAAGAGCTATTGGAAATTGAAACATTGAATGAACTAGACCCAAGGTTTAAAGACCTACACTTCCAAGATACCCATGTGTGTGGAAGAGCTATTGGAAATTGAAACATTGAATGAACTAGACCCAAGGTTTAAAGACCTACACTTCCAAGATACCCATGTGTGGGGAAGAGCTATTGGAAATTGAAACATTGAATGAACTAGACCCAAGGTTTAAAGACCTACACTTCCAAGATACCCATGTGTGGGGAAGAGCTATTGGAAATTGAAACATTGAATGAACTAGACCCAAGGTTTAAAGACCTACACTTCCAAGATACCCATGTGTGTGGAAGAGCTATTGGAAATTGAAACATTGAATGAACTAGACCCAAGGTTTAAAGACCTACACTTCCAAGATACCCATGTGTGTGGAAGAGCTATTGGAAATTGAAACATTGAATGAACTAGACCCAAGGTTTAAAGACCTACACTTCCAAGATACCCATGTGTGTGGAAGAGCTATTGGAAATTGAAACATTGAATGAACTAGACCCAAGGTTTAAAGACCTACACTTCCAAGATACCCATGTGTGTGGAAGAGCTATTGGAAATTGAAACATTGAATGAACTAGACCCAAGGTTTAAAGACCTACACTTCCAAGATACCTATGTGTGGGGAAGAGCTATTGGAAATTGAAACATTGAATGAACTAGACCCAAGGTTTAAAGACCTACACTTCCAAGATACCCATGTGTGTGGAAGAGCTATTGGAAATTGAAACATTGAATGAACTAGACCCAAGGTTTAAAGACCTACACTTCCAAGATACCCATGTGTGTGGAAGAGCTATTGGAAATTGAAACATTGAATGAACTAGACCCAAGGTTTAAAGACCTACACTTCCAAGATACCCATGTGTGTGGAAGAGCTATTGGAAATTGAAACATTGAATGAACTAGACCCAAGGTTTAAAGACCTACACTTCCAAGATACCCTGTGTGGGGAAGAGCTATTGGAAATTGAAACATTGAATGAACTAGACCCAAGGTTTAAAGACCTACACTTCCAAGATACCCATGTGTGGGGAAGAGCTATTGGAAATTGAAACATTGAATGAACTAGACCCAAGGTTTAAAGACCTACACTTCCAAGATACCCATGTGTGGGGAAGAGCTATTGGAAATTGAAACATTGAATGAACTAGACCCAAGGTTTAAAGACCTACACTTCCAAGATACCCATGTGTGGGGAAGAGCTATTGGAAATTGAAACATTGAATGAACTAGACCCAAGGTTTAAAGACCTACACTTCCAAGATACCCATGTGTGGGGAAGAGCTATTGGAAATTGAAACATTGAATGAACTAGACCCAAGGTTTAAAGACCTACACTTCCAAGATACCCATGTGTGGGGAAGAGCTATTGGAAATTGAAACATTGAATGAACTAGACCCAAGGTTTAAAGACCTACACTTCCAAGATACCCATCTGTGGGGAAGAGCTATTGGAAATTGAAACATTGAATGAACTAGACCCAAGGTTTAAAGACCTACACTTCCAAGATACCCATGTGTGGGGAAGAGCTATTGGAAATTGAAACATTGAATGAACTAGACCCAAGGTTTGAAGACCTACACTTCCAAGATACCCATGTGTGTGGAAGAGCTATTCAAGAACTTGGAACTATCGTTGTCGGACAACTTGATGGACCAACAACCATCATGGTATGGTTGTTGAAACTTGGTTATTGGCCCAAATGATTCAGAAGACTATGCCTCATCTATTGCACCACTCGAATATGATTTGTGGAATCATCATAAGGAGTTAGCACAAATGGTCACAAAAAGAAAAAAAAAATCTCACTAGAGCGATGAAGTTTCTGTATATTTATCAAATTCAGTAGTTCCCCTAAGAGCAACCCATTTGCAGAATGGGATGATATGAAATTTGTATTCCCTTGTCTGTACAAATATTCACAACAATAGTTAGTGTTATTCTAAACATCGGTTCCTAGCGAGTGCTTATTTTCCAAAGCCGGAGCAACAATGGGTGGAGTGAATAAAAGCTAGCAATTGCTAGAACTAAGTATTTTCCATGCAATTGCTAAGGGCCGAGTGAATAAAAAGGTTAGCTGCAGCTAGGCCTAGCATTTGCTTAGTTTATCACGATTCCTAGCTGCAGCTAGGCAGAAGGTGTGAATAAAGAGCTGTGATTAGGTTCTAAGGTTAGCAATTGCTAAGGAAAAAGCTAGTCTGGTCTGGGTCATGCTAGCTTTTTAGTTAGTCGTTTCTTTTCGCTCAATCATGGCGGCGTTTACGCATGTTCGTAAGGAAAAGGAGTATTTTATGCGCTGGGACGTCTTCACGTTTTATTTTCATCTTCTTTAGCAACATTTCCTGCAGTAAAACGATTCTTTGAAGTTCTGGAGTTGACGGATGTTTTTTTTCTTCCTTACCGTAAACCTCAACCATTTTCGCACTTTATCATTTTTTTATTTGCAGTTTGTTGTGAAGCAGTGCTGGGTCACTACTTCCTTGTTAGACGCTTGTCGGTGAATCCATTGGTTGTAGCAGTGCTGGGTTCCTACTTCCTTGTTAGAAGCTTGCCGGTGAATCCATTGGTTGTAGCAGTGCTGGGTTCCTACTTCCTTGTTAGAAGCTTGCCGGTGAATCCATTGGTTGTAGCAGTGCTGGGTTCCTACTTCCTTGTTAGAAGCTTGTCGGTGAATCCATTGGTTGTAGCAGTGCTGGGTTCCTACTTCCTTGTTAGAAGCTTGCCGGTGAATCCATTGGTTGTAGCAGTGCTGGGTTCCTACTTCCTTGTTAGAAGCTTGCCGGTGAATCCATTGGTTGTAGCAGTGCTGGGTTCCTACTTCCTTGTTAGACGCTTGTCGGTGAATCCATTTGAATTCTTCCTGGGATTTTTTCCCTTGATCAATAATTTGTAAAAATCTTTTCCCTGCTGCTTCAATTTTATAGGCTTATTGCCGGTGGCTTTTTGATCGGTTTTCTTCTTTATGCTTGATTTAATGTTACTCAGCAACTTATTTAACTGTGCAACAGTGACCTTTCGCCCTATGGAAAATTCATTACTAATGCTGTCCCAAGCAGGTTTTCTTTCTTTAATAGCAGCTAGTAATTTAGATTTTTCCATTGCCACAGGATCATTGACTAATACTGTTACAAAATGTGACCGATCCAGGTCGGCATGGGCGTATATAGAAAATAATTTCGGGAGGGGCTTGGAGTATTTGGGGGGAGGGCTGAGAGCATTTGGGGGGTATGGAATATTATGAATCTAGATCTTGGAAAAGTTAGCCAATTAAAATGATATTGCACCAAAAAGAAATTATTTTTTCTGACCAGTGGTCTCATTTAATTTATTTTTATGGTTTTTTTTTTACTAATCTTTACCGATTTCGGAGGGGACTGCAGCCTCCCCCCCCCCCTAATAGGCCCCATGCGTGTCGACAGTTGCACAAGACACTCGCAGCCCGATGAGGAGAGAGAGAGACAAGCAACAAACCCTGACAGGAAGGAAGAGGGATGAGACAGGGGAGGTAGGAATCCTAGCTGCAGCTAGGGGTTAGCAACAGCTACCCTTAGAATTTCCTTAGTTTATCAGGAGATGAGACTAACTTACTTAGATCTTGCTACCTAGAAGTAGCTCTTGTTTATTCACTCCGTATTAAGGAAGAGCTACATCTAAGGGCTAGATTCTACCTGTTAGATTCTAGCTTTTATTCACTTCATCCAATGTCGCAAACAAGGAACAGGGGGCAATCTTGATACAAGGAGTTTTGGTTTTATATACTTAATAATATGTATTTTGTTAATTAAATAAAAATTAGTTAAATAATTACTTTACTTTTAATTTTTATCCTCACAAAATTATTGTCCTTTAACATTTGCTACGAAAGTTTCATTAAAAAAATATCTAAAATATCGATGTGAGTAAGTATCAATAATTCAGGAGTATTTATGTGAGAAGTATCGAAAAATGATACTTTGATGGTATTGGAACATCCCTAATCTCAAACTCAAAAAATGGGATTTCAAAGGTCAAGTTCGTTAACCATTAGAATCCGTAAACCGAAACATAGTTTTTGGAGCGAAAAAAGTCGTAATGGTTACGTTTTCAAGTTCAAATCACAGTTTGCTATCATAGTTGAAATGAACCGCAAATAAAAATAATATTATGAAATAGATACAGTACCTACGGTAATAGCTGACCTGTTATCGTCCTAGCAACGCATGCTGCCTAGGCTTGCCTGCTAAAATCAACTAAAAATTCAAACCCCTCTAAAAATACTTAAAAAAATTGAATATCAAAAATACCTTTCTTAGCGAGTGTTTATCTTATAAAGGGACTGTCCATGCAAAATTTCAAAATTGGCTGTCAAGTGATTTGGGCTGGGCGATGATAGGTCAGTGAGTGAGTGGTACTTGACAAATATATAGTAGATGTTAAGGGACAAAGTCGCAGAATAAAGTATTTTTTTCATTCATTGATTCGTTAACTTTAATTTAGATTATTTTTGTTTTATTTACAAGTATTTACCTAAACAAAATGAAAATTCAAAACCATTACGTTTACACCAACCCAATGCCAGAGCGCCAGTAACTGCATAGCCTGTGAGTATACGAGGAGAGGGGGAGCCGACAAGAAGCTATCCATAGAGGCAGTAGAGAACTGGCCGGCAGTGAGGTAGGATGTTAGCTTGACATAGAGGTAGTAGTAATGTCGATGCGTATATTAAAGCTGGGTTTATTGTGTCTCGCGTCGATTGCAGTCTCTGCGGACTTACATCCCTTCTACAAGCAGTGCACGCAACATTGCCCTTTACAGGTATGTCTAGCATTTCCTACCTGCCATGCAAATTTTCTTATTGTCTAATTTGTGTAGGTACTACCTACTAGGTAGCTATTTAAACTATACGATTTTATGTGCGTATATAAGGGGGGGGGGGCTGCAGCCCCCCTCCCCGAAATTTTGATTTGATCAGTAAAAATGTGTCATAAACCCCTAAAAAGTAATTAAATAAGATCACTTAGTTTATACAAAATATTTTATTTTGGGTTTAATAGCGATTTAGTTGGCTAAAACTATTCCAAGTTCTAGATTGTTAGTATTCCGTACCCCGAAAATGATCCCAGCCCCCCACCGAAATTTTTCCAGCCCCCCCCCCGAAATTATTTCCTATATACGCCCATGCAGGATTTTCGGTATTTTTATCGCGTTTCCTCCGGGAGGGAACAGGCCTATAACGTCGATCCGGTTAATATACAGGTGACGATGAAAAATACCCAGTTTTCAGAACCCCTAGGTCTTGAAATGAATGGTTGTTTAAATTTGTATATAAATGCATTCATAAAGTTGTCTGTTCGCGCTATTGCAGGTTCAAAAATTGTCCACTCTTTATGTAATGATATATAAAAATACTTTTTCTGACTCAAAAGGTCATGTTCATTAAACATACGTATCCGCCAAACGGAACACCTTTTTTTCGGCGAAATTAACGCGGAAAAAAAATCGTAGCGCTTACATTTTCGCATTTATAGGCTTTCAGGGAACTATTAATGTGATCTCAAAAACCTGTGCAGTAATGGGATAACCCAATATAAAAAATTCCTAATGTAAAACAACTTTAATCTTATGTCGTAGGGAGGTTTCCATTCGAAAAACAGAGAAATTATCTGCTTAATTCATCGAGAAATTAGTTATTTTTCTGAAATAGTTTGTAGAGTGACGGGAGAAACACAATAGTTTGTTTATCTCCGTCAGTCGTCCGTGGAAGTCTGCCAACGTCAGTGCAAGTCTGCCAACGTCAGTGCAAGTCTGCCAACGTCAGTGCAAGTCTGCCAACGTCAGTGCAAGTCTGCCAACGTCAGTGCAAGGCTGCAAACTCAGTGCAAGTCTGCCAACGTCAGTGCAAGTCTGCCAAAGTCAGTGCAAGTCTGCCAACGTCAGTGCAAGTCTGCAAACGTCAGTGCAATTCGGTTTGATTGTTATCAGTAAACGTGTTTTATTTTAATCGCCAACGTCCTTACATGTCAGTACAATAAATCCCTCAAACTTTGGAGGCCCGGTGGCCGTGAGCGTGAAGGCGTGATCACCTCAAGGGTCATGGGCTCGATTCCCACTAGGGCTGGAGGCTTTTCTTTAGAAAAAAGAAAATGCATCAGTCCTATCCTGGCTAGAAAAGAGTGCTAACCTATAGATAACCCGTCCCAAAATTCTGAGTTAATTATAATAGACGTTAAAATTGATATCGCTCAAACATGCACCCAGTGTGACTGAAGCGTAAATAAATCATTTATAGTTATAATTATATATATATATATATATATATATATATATATATATATATATATATATATATATATATATATTAAACGTAGTTTTTGTACAGGTGTAGCAATAACAGAAAAGTATCTAGCCCGCACTCCTCCTAGTCAGACTTTTTTAAAAATATTTTTTCAGAGTTAATGTACAGAATGGTGTATAGTTTTCGGAATTAGGAAGTTGTAATTTGGATACCTCGATACTGTTTCCAGGATTCCGATTCAATTCTAGATCCAGACAGGATATATCTTTAAATTGGTGTAATTAATGTTTCCTGGGTTCTACTAGTAACATTGTGTTACGAAACATTCGCTTGTAACGCTGAAAATACTCACATTTTACAAGAAAATTTAACTTTCAGGGGATTTTTAATGCGTGGGCATTTTTTTTTTCGAGTATTAGGTACTGATCGAATTAATAAATAATTTGAAGACGGTGGAAGGGTAAAAAATTCAAAACAAAAATGTAATAATATTTTTGATCCTTCAATTTAGTATTATTATTTTTTTAAATCCTGTAAAATGCATACACCATTTCCATTTATAATTTATTTTCTTTCATCAATTTTTAAGTAGTTAAACCTCTTATATTCTGTGATTCTTTTGTTACCATTTTTAATTAGTTTTTATCCGTATTCCTTATTGACAGTTAGTTTATTATTGGGTGACAATATTAAGCGATTAAGGAGGGAATGTGCTCGTACAGGCGCGTAAGTTCATGTTGAGGGGAAAATATCTTGAATAAATGAAATAAAATATAATAAACAAACACATTTAATCCAAAAAAAAGCAAACAAAACAAAAAAAATAGAAGAAAATACATGATTGGTAATTAAAAAAAGCTTGCCTTAATCCAAGAGCATGAATGTTCATTCGTGTTACATGATTACATGATAGATAAGGCACAAATCATAAATACTTTAAATAAAAACCAAACTCCGTGGTCGTGGGTACGATTCCCGCTAGGGGGTGATGACTTTTCCTCCAAAACCGGAAAGCCTCGCTACTTATCCCCTGGCTAGAAAAGTGTCGTACATAAATCATACAATCTCCTATAAAGAAGTGTCAAAATTTAAATAATAAATAGGTTACTCAATTTTGCACATTTGATATATTGGCGTCTTATGTATCTAAATTTTAAGGTCTATTCATAATTGACACTGCATTTTAAGACGGGTTATCTATAGGTTACCACCCTTTTCCACCCAGGATAGGAATGATGCCTTTTAATTTTTCTAAAGAAAAAGCACCACCCGCAGTAGGAATCGAACCCACGACCTGAGGCAAGCCTTAGCCCTCAAAGACCCGGGCTGGAATTTACTGTATTATTTTTGTTTCTAAGTTCGATAAAATTTTAATATCATTAATTGAGGATGGTTTTGTTTAATAGTTCATTAAATAGTTCAAAAGTATAATGAGATAAATAGTTGAAAGAAGGATAATAACCCGCCAACAAAGAGAACTGTTCTATTCTAAATCGGCTCTAATTCTTCTCAATGAAGACCGCCCAGGATTGTATAATTGCGGGAGATTAATAGTAAAATCTCTCCAAACTGGGAATGGCGGGAAGGCTGCCTCTCAGCTGAAAATGGTGGGAAGGCTTGCTCTCAGCTCACATTGGCGGGAAGGCTGGTTCTCAGCTGGAAATGGCGGGAAGGCTGACTCTCAGCTGGAAATGGCGGGAAGGCTAGCTCTCAGCTGAAAATGGTCGGAAGGCTTGCTCTCTGCTGAAATTGGCGAGAAGGCTGGCTCTCAGCTGGAAATGGCGGGAAGGCTGACTTCCAGCTGGAAATGGCGGGAAGGCTAGTTCTCAGCTGAAATTGGTCGGGAAGGCGGACTCTCAGCTGGAAGGCTTGCTTTCAGCTAAAATCGGCGAGAAGGCAGGCTCTCAGCTGGAAATGGCGAGAAGGCTAACTCCCAGCTAGAAATGGCGGGATGGCTTACACTCAGCTGGAAATGGCGGGAAGGCTGACTCCCAGCTGGAAATGGCGGGAAGGCTTACAATCACCTAGAAATGGCGGGAAGGCTGACTCCCAGCTGAAAATGGAGGGAAGGCAGACTCTCAGCTAAGAATGGCAGGAAGGCTGACTCTCAGCAGGAAAATGGCGGGAATGCTGGCCCTCAGCTGAAAATGGAGGGAAGGCAGACTCTCAGCTAAGAATGGCAGGAAGGCTGACTCTCAGCAGGAAAATGGCGGGAAGGCTGGCTCTTAGCTGAAAATGGCGGGACGGCTGACTCTCAGCTAAGGATGGCGGGAAGGCTGACTCTCAGCAGGAAAATGGCGGGAATGCTGGCCCTTAGCTGAAAATGGCGGGACGGCTGACTCTCAGCTAAGAATGGCGGGAAGGCTGACTCCCAGCTGGAAATGACGGGAAGGCTGGCCCTCAGCTGAAAATGGCGGGAAGGCTGACTCTCAGCTAAGAATTTCGGGAAGGCTGACTCTCAGCTGGAAATGGCGGGAAGGCTGACTCTCAGCTAAGAATGGCGGGAAGGATGACTCTCAGCTAAGAATGGCGGACTCTCAGTTGGAACTGGCGGGAAGATTAGCTCTCAGCTGGAAATGGCGAGAAGGCTGGCTCTCAGCCGGAAATGGGGGAAGGCTTACACTCAGCTAGAAATGGCGAGAAGGCTGACTCCCAGCTGGAAATGGCGGGAAGGCTGACTCCCAGCTCGAAATGGAGGGAAGGCAGACTCTCAGCTAAGAATGGCGGGAAGGCTGACTCCTAGCTGGAAATGGAGGGAATGCTGGCCCTCAGCTGAAAATGGAGGGAAGGCAGACTCTCAGCTAAGAATGGCGGGAAGGCTGACTCTCAGCAGGAAATGGCGGGAAGGCTGGCCCTCAGCTGATAATGGCGGGACGGCTGACTCTCATCTAAGAATGGCGGGAAGGCTGACTCCCAGCTGGAAATGGCGGGAAGGCTGGCCCTTAGCTAAGAATGGCGGGAAGGCTGACTCTCAGCTAAGAATGGCGGGATGGCTGACTCAGTTGGAACTGGCGGGAAGATTAGCTCTCAGCTGGAAATGGCGGGAAGACTTGCTCTCCGCTGAAATTGGCGGGAAGGCAGAATGTAACTATAACGGACTACGTTTGTAGTACCTCAATTTCAATTTTACAGTTGGAAGTATATGCAATAATTATATTTGGGCGATTCGCCTTCGTTGCGACCGCTCGAAGAAAGAATCGTTAAATTCAACGTTTGTGTGTGGTTACTGAGGAAAGAAGTAAACTTTACAGCCCCTAAACATACATACATAAATGGGGCCGGATACTATGAGAAGCTATAAAACTAGACTTGCGCTCCTGGTGACGAAAAGCAGAACCACAACCCCTGTAAATAAACTGTCTATTTATCTTTGCCCCATTTCATTGGCCTATATGAGGAGTGAGCTGCAGCCCCCCCCCCCCCCCCCCCCCCCCGCTAAATTTTGATTTCATCGGTAAAGAATGTTTCATAAAAACCTTAAAAATATAGATCACTTAGTTCAGATTAATAATTGTTTTGGGTGTAATAGCATTTCAGTTGGCTGACTATTCCAAGTTCTAGATTGTTGGTATTCCATATCCCCCAAATGCTCCCAGTCCCCCCCCCCCCGATTTTATTTCCTATATACGTCCGTGCTCCATTTTCCTTATGGAAGATCGATTTTACTCAAGTTCCATTTAAGACTCTTGGTTTTAGGAACAACCTTCAAGTTTTACTTAAGGAAGTGTAAAATGAAATCTCAATAAGAAGCAAGATCTTAGGCGCCACAACAGGAAAATGAGAGTATCCGTGAAATATAAGAAGGGAGGGAGGGGGGAAACGCGTTAAAAAGGTTAAATGTAACTAACGCGGATGAATATTCCTGACTTTGACACTAGATAACAGGTAGCTGATAAGAATATTTGGAAAGTATCCATTGGAGATCTGTTCTTGATGAAAAGCCCCCTGTCAGCCCGTGGAATGAATTCCTCCAAATAAGGCACGTGTTTGGAGAGTAAATCTTCATCAGATCTCGTGGCAGATTACTCTTGATAGATCTATTCTCATGGGCCTTTATGTCAGCCATGTCTTATCAACTAGTTTAACCTTATCAAATATATTATCACTCTTTATAACAAACATTTAGCCTCCCTCCTATACATATGTATATGCAGATACATAAATATACACGTTTCAGAACCCATACACCTCGAAAATAATGGTGGTTAAAATTTGTTTTGTCTGTTCGCGCTCTCTCAAGATGAAAAATGGTCCGATTTGTGTGAAATCTGGTATAAAACATCTTACGTCTAATTTGAAAGGTCAAGTTAGTTAACCGACAGATCCGTCAACCGGAACATGGTTTTTGAAACGAAAATTCGCGCGAAGAAAATCATAACGCTTACGTTGACAAGTACATATGCTCGCAGGTATTCGTTTAATAGATTCTCTAACGCAGGGGAACGAATGAAACCATTTTCAAGGTGATATCTGTAACCTTTTTCGAGAAAAGTGGATAAAAATAGATTTTCAAACTCATTTTCGGTTTGGGCACATAGAATCGTTGGATTTTATTTAAATAGTTTCAACGTGTTTCAAATTGATCTGAACTAAGATATTTTAATTTTAGTTACGTTTGGAGTTAAGGAAGTATTAGAAAACAAGCATTTTATTAAAAGACATAAAAAGTTTTCGGATCTCGGTATATTTTCTAAGATATCTCGAAGACGGTTGGGAACTCGTGGTAAGTAAAAGGTGACCATTCGGCAAAAACGATTTTGAAGTAGTTTTTGATTGACGATGTAAATTGGAGAAATAAGTGCTTTAAACTTCGAAAATGTTTGTCAAATACCACTCACTGACTCACTGACCTATCATCCCCCAGCCCAAACCACTCGACAGAAAATTTTGAAATTTTGCATGGACACTCCCTATATAACGTAGGCACTCTCTAAGAAAGGATTTTTTGATATTCGAATTTTTAAGTATTTTTAGGGTGGTTTAAAGTTTTAGTTGGTTAGAGCAGGCAAGCCTAGGCAGCACGTGTTGCTAGGGCGATAACAGAACAGCTGTTACCGTACATTATCTATTTCATAGTATTATTTTTAATTAAGGTTAATTTCCACTATGATGGCAGTCCTTGAATTACTAGAAATAAAATGTGATTTTGTCTCTCATAGAGTTTACGCCCTGGTGATGGCCCATCCGAGGTAATTATATCCCGAACCACTTGACACAAAAATTTAAAAAAGTTTGCACGGACAATACGTTTAGAGTGTAAACACTCGCTAAGAAAGGTTTTTTTGATATTAAAATGTTTAAGTACTTTTAGGGGGGTTTGAATTATTAAGAAGTTCCTCATCGGCTCAAAAATGGTTCGATTTTGATAGCATTTGGTACAAAAATCATTCTTCTCATTTAAAAGGTCAAGTTCATTAACCAGTTCAATCCGTTTACTGGAACATGGTTTTTGGAGCGAAATTTGTGCGAAAGATTCCTTAACGTAGGGAAACGAATGAAACCATTTTTTAAGCGAGTTCTGTAGCCATTTACCAGAAAAATTGATAGAAATACTTTTCAAAACTAATTTTCTGTTTGGGTATTCAGAAACGGAGCATATGGGGAAAAAATTGTGTGAATGGCGATACAAAGTTTTCGGATCTCGGTATATTTTCTAAGATATCTCGAAGACGGTTGGGAACTCGTAGTAAGTAAAAAGTGACCATTCGAAAGCTTACTAAATTCTCGGCAAAAACGATTTTGAAGTAGTTTTTGATTGACGATGTAAATTGGAGAAATAAGTGCTTTAAACTTCGAAAATGTTAGTTTCGTTCTATTTAATGGGGGTTTGCTCTCTGTACACCTCACTTTTCAATTGGTTGTTGTTGTTTTTTAATTGCAATTAACTGTAAAATGGGTATTTTAGTAATATAAGGTAGGAAAATGAGAAACGTTGTTACAGAACTTCCTAGAGCGAACGTTCAGAAAGAGGATGGAGTAATTTCCGCTTACAATACAGTCAGTTTACTGTTGTGGCGCTTAAAATCTTATATTACTCACGAAATATATATATATATATATATATATATATATATATATATATATATATATATATATATATATATTTCACGAAAAATCGAAACCTACTAATAAATGCTTCAAACCCTGTACTAATGGCACTAGGGATATGTACGGAAATGCGTTTTTGAGAAACATTAAAACACCTACTTTTCAGTTTGGGTATTCAGAAACGATTAACTCAATTGGAACTTGTTTCAGTCGTTTCATATTCATCTAATCTATGATTGTTAAATTTTCGTTCTTTTTGGAGGTAAGGAAGTACTAGAAAAAAAATATTTCATTAATAGAGATGAAAGGTTTTTGGATTTTCGTATATTTTCTAAAATATCTCGAAAACGTTTGGGAAATCGTAATAAGGGGAAGGTTGTCATTCGAAAGCTTACTATATTCCCTACGAAAAATGTTCTGATGTAATGTTTTGATGGGGCGATGTCAATCGGAGAAATAATGACTTGAAAATTCGCAATTGTTAGTTTTGCTCTTTTGAACGGGTTTTTGTATCTGTATACCTAATGTTTTAACTGGTTGATTCTCATTTTAATTGCATTTACAATAGGGCGTATATAGAAAATAATTTCGGAGGGGGCTGGGAAAATTTGGGGGGGGGGGGGGCCGAGACCATTTCCGGTGTATGGGATACTAACAATTTAGACATTGGAAGAGTTTTAGCCAACTAAAACGCTATTACACCCAAAATGGAATATTTTTTATGAACTGATCTTATTTAATTTATTTTTAAGGATTTTATGAAATTTTTACCGATCAAGTCAAAATTTCGGGGGGGGGGGCGCAGCCCCCTCAGCCCCCCCCTTATATACGCCCATGATTTACAAGTAAAACGAGTATTTGACTAAAACAAGGTAAGAAAATGTGAAACGTTGCTATAGTGTATCCAAGAGCGAACGTTGAGAAGGTGAGGGGGGGGGGGGCGCAGCCCCCTCAGCCCCCCCCCTTATATACGCCCATGATTTACAAGTAAAACGAGTATTTGACTAAAACAAGGTAAGAAAATGTGAAACGTTGCTATAGTGTATCCAAGAGCGAACGTTGAGAAGGTGAGGGGGGGGGGGCGCAGCCCCCTCAGCCCCCCCCCCCCTTATATACGCCCATGATTTACAAGTAAAACGAGTATTTGACTAAAACAAGGTAAGAAAATGTGAAACGTTGCTATAGTGTATCCAAGAGCGAACGTTGAGAAGGTGAGGGGGGGGGCGCAGCCCCCTCAGCCCCCCCCTTATATACGCCCATGATTTACAAGTAAAACGAGTATTTGACTAAAACAAGGTAAGAAAATGTGAAACGTTGCTATAGTGTATCCAAGAGCGAACGTTGAGAAGGTGAGGGGGGGGGGGAAATCAGCAGTAAGATAACTAGACATAAACATTAACACATTAATCCCTAACTGTATATTCTATTGTATATATATATATATATATATATATATATATATATATATATAAATATATATATATATATATATATATATATATATATATATAAATATAAATAATACTTATTATTCTTAACTATTTTCCTTTCAATTAATGAATTTTATATTCCCTTTCACAATGTAATAGAGCAAGGAAATGAAGAAGATACATTTCATGCATTAAAGTTATTGTCATTGACATTAAAGTTAATTTGTTTTAAATTGTAAATTTATCCTTGTGGTCTGTAGGCACACAATGTATATATCATGTATTTAAAAAAAAAAAGTGGGGGAAGTCGCCATGATACTGTCAGTTTCCTGTTGTGGCGCATTAAATCCATGTTCCCTTCGAGATTTTATTTTATATTCTTCACTAAAGATCAAACTTCTTCTATTTCATTGCTAATAGCACAAGGGTTAAGAACGGGACCGCGCTAAGATGACGCAGTTCCTGCGAGTCGGACTTTTTCTTAGAATATCATGAATAGCTCCGGAAACTGCGGAACGTACTTCGGAAGAAGTAATTCTATCATCCGTTCCAATGATACAACCAGCGGAGGTGAAAAAACATTTCAGAGTTTCTCCGGAGGTTTTGAAAAAAATCCTTAACAAGAAGGGTATAAATGAAAAAAAAAAGTTAATGACCCTTTTAAAAAGAAGATAACCTCCGAAACTAAAGGATTGTATCTATAAAAACCTTCTAAATAGGTAGAGAGGATGTGAATGCTTCCCATCGACTGGATGATAGGTTTTTCATCCAGGAACTACTGGACCGAAACCAAGGGAAGACCTCTGCCGCATCGCAGGGGCTTCTCGCTAGCCACCTTTCTCCGGGGTGGGCGGCTCCTATTTCAAGAAATGGGCTAATGCTGGAAAAAAATACTGGAAACCTTTAACTTTTAACGTCGACGTAACATTTTATACCTAAAGCTATGAAAAGTAAAGATGGAATCGTTGGGATTCGGCTAAATAAACCTCAATATGATTTTGTTTTAAAAAATCTATATTTCGGACGTTTCGGCTACTCATTGGTAGCCTTCGTCAGCTAAAATGACAAAAAAAGAAATTAATACAGAAACAAAAAAAAGTTTATAATTGTGATAGGTAACAGAACTATAAATACAATTAACTTATAAAAGAACATATCGTCTTAAATTCTTAGAATGAGTAGAATGAAAAAATAAATAGGTACAATAATTGATTTTGATAGTAATTAGTAACATTAATTGATTTTACAAAGAAATAAGAAACTACATACCAATGACAAATATAGTAGCTAATAGTAACATTAGTTAATTTTACAAAGAAATAAGGTACTACATACCAATGGAAATGCCGAGCGGCAGAGGAAGACCAAAGTTGGCAATTAAGTAACCATTGTGAAAGTGTCTAAGGAAAAAGGAATCTACTAGGGTATGTGTAACTGAAAACAGCAGGTGGTGGGAGAAAGGTCGGTAAGGATCATATTGAGGTTTATTTAGCCGAATCCCAACCATTCCATCTTTACTTATCACCTCGACGGCTAACTATCTAATCATCATAAAGTTATGAAGTTGTATAATTTCATATTAATACAATATTCTATAGTTCTGGAGTGTATTTTTCTGCACTGCATGAAAGAAACTGAAGGAGGACCATGAGCAGAAATGCACTAAATAAAGCCCCTTGGAAGAAACCGGAGGACGCCTGCGTGTGCAGAAATGCACTCAATAGGGCCGCGTTGAAGAAACTGGAAGCGGCCTATGTGAACAAATGCGCTTGGAAATTGTGACCGGACGTGAGTAATTTCCGCTTAAAGTTTGCTACTGTCAGTTTTATGTGCATTGATGCTCATATGGCCGAGTCGGCCGAAAACGCTGTGTGCGTCTTTCCAGGTAGAAACAAACGTAATGAGCTGCCGCCAGTCGGCAATGAAACAGACTCGGCGCAACAATGGAAATACGTGTCGAGTCGGCAAGGGACAAGTCTGCTTGGACCGCGGTGGCTTCAATACACAGGCCAATTCCACAGACTCGGCCGAAACCGCTGTGTGAGCCTTTAGCCTTGTAGTAAAAGAAGACAAGAAAATGAGAAACTTTTTGGCAATAGTATTTTCCTAGAGAGAACGTTCATAATGCCTGGGAATAATTTTCCAGGTAAGGTAGGGGCTGAGTACTCTTATTTATGGCCCCAGATCTATCACTATCTAGGGCCATAAAAGTATTATCACGAAAAGCCTAACCAAAATAATAACTGTTTCTATTCCCAAATTTCTAAATGACACTGGGATAAGAACGGACCCGCAATAAAATGACACAGTTCCTGCGAGTCGGGCATTGTCTCGTAGCCTTTGTCCCCTTGCAATTCGTGGGTTATTAAAAGCAGTTAAGCGGCATTTCATAAACACCATCAGCGTCATACAGCACTGGACTTCAAGAAAGACAAATTCAACATGACGGATGTCGTTTAAATAATCTTCCCTACAATCAGAAACATATTATCAATTCAAGCTTTAATCGATGCTTTCAATTTAAAGCAATATTTCACCAACCATAATTGTCTTTACGCCAAACTTTTGTCTTATTCCTAATAATTATTACTCGGCAATTATTATTTATTTTAATGTTATCGTACTTTTAATAATCATCAGAAAATAAGAAATAAAAAGTAATGGCTAAGAAGGGGAGTATACAGCGGTGGGGTCACCGATTTGGCCCATTAGGTTTCTGGGGATTCTACTTCGAAAAATAGTTGACGCTTGTCCGAGCGTTTCGTCCAATGCGCCTTTGGAGCTGAGAAATAAAATATACTATATGAAATATAGGAATGCTTTATTTATGACGTTTTGGGCTAAAATAGGATGTATATATATATATATATATATATATATATATATATATATATATATATATATATATATATAGATAGATAGGGGAAGGTGTTGTACCTCTGACCATATTGTACCTTTGACCACCAAGGCTGTGGTGGCATGTAGCAACATTTTATAAATTTTGGTGTAATTAGTGTTTAGCTCCTTCACTAGAGGGCTTGTGTAACCTACTTTGGATTATTCCTGTCAAAGAGGATTCTTGCAAAAAATACTTATCCATTTCTATCATAAAAATCTAAGTAATTTATTGATGACGTTTTGCCTCATAATATTTTTTGGATTATGTATTTTTAGATGGAAATCATTTGACAAAGTAGCTATTACAATAAGAAACATGGTGTAGCTTCTGAAATTAATTGAAATTGATTTATCTTAACTCTAAAATTTGTAGCATGCTTTTTAATTTGCACTACCAGGGTGTTGCACCTCTGACCACGACGAGGTGTTGTTCCTTTGACCATGTCAAAGGAACAACACACCTGAGTCATTTTTTCATACTTAAACTTTTATGTTCTTCCGCTACTTATTTTTAAAAAATACTTAATATTGGTTGCTTCAATGGTTCAAAGAATTCAAAAAATAATAAATGAAATAAGTTCAAACTGACTTTATCAATCCTCATTATAGCAGTTATCGCCCCTTATCGTTCCACTTGAAGTTGTAAGGCCTCATCGAAAAGCGCAGGCAAGGAAAATGTTAAATAGGGGCCAGCCTAAAGGGAAACCTCGTGTCCTAACAGATATTCCTGAAAAGCTAATTATTGAAGGTGAAAAAAAAACGAGAGCACCACCCTAAACGTACAAATAAACACCACATACAAATAAACCCCTTCAAAAAAAAAAAAGTGGTAAATAAAAGAATATTATTCTAATGGCAGTTCAGATTCTGATACTGAAACCGAAATTTTTTCAGGAGAAAGTGACATTGATTCGTCTGATAAATGTCGTGAGTTAAGTCAATAACCAGCAACAATTTGAAAAATATGATTTGGAAAAAGGACATTTTATACTTGTTAAAAATAAAAGTATAAAGACTATTACATATTTAATCGTAGAGATCTGTGGTATTAAATGTCCAATGTTTAAGATCCAATATTTGAAAAAACAAACTTTAATTGACTTTACGAGAGAAGATGAAAATTTGTATGATATTGATGTTGAAGACATTGTGGTTAAACTTCCATACCCTACCATTGCTAGTGGATCTGCTTGACAGTTAAAACGTTTATCGGTTGGACTGGATATTTCAGCATAACATAATATCAATAATAGCTTTTTTATTACGCTTACATCCATGTCCTGTATTTATTAAACTTACAATTAATTACAATATGACTGAATACAATTTTCTTTCTGCACTGCTGTGTTGTTTTTACGTGGTCAGAGGTACAACACCCCATGGTCAAAGGTACAACTACATGTTGTACCTTTGACCACTGTACGATTATTTTTTAAAAAATTAATAAGCAATAGAATACTAATTACAATGAAATAAAAAAAAAAAAAAAAATTAGCTTTAATATTCAAGCCGAAAAAAATTCAATTTTGCAAAGTGGTCAAAGGTACAACACCTTCCCCTACATATATATATATATATATATTACTGAAAGAAGACATTTTTTATAGAGCTTGGTTGTGAAATAGATAGTAAGGTGGTGACGAGGACTGGTGACCACATCCTCCCTCGTTCCTCGACACCACAACAAACCATAAGCACAACGAGCCTGTCATGGGAACTATAGTCAGTCATTTTAGCGTGTTTCCTCTGTCACTCCTGAACCTACTTAACAGATAACTCTATAAGGAAGTTCTGGCGAGGAATGTCGACGTTGAGTAACACATTCGCCAAACGAACACACACAAAATGCATTGTCTAAAACAGGAGGTCAAGTTATAGTCCAAGAGCTAGCAGGAATAAGTGGTCATGATCGAAAATCCGTCTGGATTCAAGATATTTTAGGAAAATTTATTTCCTGATTACAACAATCCCATCAGTGTGTCTTGACGGCAGCTGGAAAAGGCTGGGTTATTTTTAATTACCGGGGAATGACAGAACAGGAGTTAAGGAAGTTTTCTATAAACATACATGAAAAGTTTTGGGATCATCGAATATCTTCTTAAATATCTCCACAACGACTAGAAAATCATGGCAAGTGGATGGTGACCATTCGGAAGCTCACTAAATTATATACAATAAAAAGTCTGACTCGCAGAAACTGCGTCATCTTAGCGCATTTCCATTCATATCCCTAGTGTCATTTTGTAGACTTAGAATAGAAACAGTTATTACTTTGTTTAGATCATTCCTAATGTAAACAAATATGAAAAAAATACAAAAAAAAAAAAAAAACCAAGATTTTCGGCTAGGGATGAAACTATCCTAAGCGGAAATTACTCTTTCCGCCGTCCCAAGTTTCGGTCTACGAAGACTCTTCTACATATTAGTTTTAATGAAAGTAGAACATGCAGAAAATGTTTCAACTGAATCCCATGATTCTAAGTACCCAAACCAACAACGGTATTCAAAAACTACTTTTCCAATTTTCTCGAAAACGGTTAAAACTATCGCCTTAAAAATGGTTTCATTCGTTTTCCTAGCCCAAGAAGCCTATAAAACGAGTACTTACAAGCTTATGAACTCAAAAACGTAAGCTTTACGATTTTCTTTGCGCGAATTTCGCCCCAAACGCCATCTTCCAGTGGGCGGATTTTGCTGGTTAACGAACTTGACCTTTCAAATTACACGAAAGATTTTTGTACCAAATTTCATTAAAATCGGACCATTCGTCTAGGAGCTAGAGAACGAACAGACAAATATATATATATATATATATATATATATATATATATATATATATATATATACAAATTTGAACCACCGTCATTTTCGGTCTCTAGGGGTTCTGAAACGCAAAATTTTCTAGTCGGCACATCCGGATCGTTTCATGAGATCAACCTTATAAGCGGGGTTCCTCTCTATGAAGGGAGGGAGGAACCGCGCTAAAAGAAAAGGCTCTCAAGGAATTCTTGAGGGGGCGATGTCGTTCGGATAAATAAGTGCAAATATGTTAGTTTTGTTCTTTATAACGGGTTTTTGTCTCTGTTTAACACATTTTTTTTTTAATTGCATTTAACAGTAATATGAGTAGTTTAGTAAAAGAAAGTAAGAAAATGGGAAACGTATAGGCAATAGTGATTTTCTAGAGCGAATGTTGAGAAGTTGAGGGAAGTCATTTCCGTTTAGGATCTCTCAGTTTCTTGTTGTGGTACCTTAAATCTTTCTCCCACGAAAGATGAAAACCTACCAATAACTGCTTCTATTCTTTTACTGATGCCACTATGCATAAGAACGAAAGCGCCCTAAGATGATGCAGTTCTTCCGAGTCGACCTTTTTATTGTATGTCACTTAGATTGCCATATAGATGGTTCTTATCTGACAACAGTTCATATCTGTAAGGCCCGGTGCACACCGAAGAAACTGGTTTCATGAAACCGATTTAACTAATTTCATGAAACCAGATTCCATGAAATCGGTTTCATGAAACTGTGTGCACCAACCTATGGTTTTCTATCTATCGGTTTCATGAAACTCTGTGTGCACCAACCTATGGTTTTCTATCTATCGGTTTCATGGAACTCTGTGTGCACCAACCTATGGTTTTCTATCAATCGGTTTCATGGAACTCTGTGTTCACCAACCTATGGTTTTCTATCTATCGGTTTCATGGAACTCTGTGTGCACCAACCTATGGTTTTCTATCTATCGGTTTCATGGAACTCTGTGTGCACCAACCTATGGTTTTCTATCTATCGGTTTCATGGAACTCTGTGTGCACCAACCTATGGTTTTCTATCTATCGGTTTCATGGAACTCTGTGTTCACCAACCTATGGTTTTCTATCTATCGGTTTCATGGAACTCTGTGTGCACCAACCTATGGTTTTCTATCTATCGGTTTCATGAAACTCTGTGTGCACCAACCTATGGTTTTCTATCTATCGGTTTCATGGAACTCTGTGTGCACCAACCTATGGTTTTCTATCTATCGGTTTCATGAAACTCTGTGTGCACCAACCTATGGTTTTCTATCAATCGGTTTCATGAAACTCTGTGTGCACCAACCTATGGTTTTCTATCAATCGGTTTCATGAAACTGTGTGCACCAACCTATGGTTTTCTATCTATCGGTTTCATGGAACTCTGTGTTCACCAACCTATGGTTTTCTATCTATCGGTTTCATGAAACTCTGTGTGCACCAACCTATGGTTTTCTATCAATCGGTTTCATGAAACTGTGTGCACCAACCTATGGTTTTCTATCTATCGGTTTCATGGAACTCTGTGTTCACCAACCTATGGTTTTCTATCTATCGGTTTCATGAAACTCTGTGTGCACCAACCTATGGTTTTCTATCAATCGGTTTCATGAAACTCTGTGTGCACCAACCTATGGTTTTCTATCAATCGGTTTCATGAAACTGTGTGCACCAACCTATGGTTTTCTATCTATCGGTTTCATGGAACTCTGTGTTCACCAACCTATGGTTTTCTATCTATCGGTTTCATGAAACTCTGTGTGCACCAACCTATGGTTTTCTATCAATCGGTTTCATGAAACTGTGTGCACCAACCTATGGTTTTCTATCTATCGGTTTCATGGAACTCTGTGTTCACCAACCTATGGTTTTCTATCTATCGGTTTCATGAAACTCTGTGTTCACCAACCTATGGTTTTCTATCTATCGGTTTCATGGAACTCTGTGTTCACCAACCTATGGTTTTCTATCTATCGGTTTCATGAAACTCTGTGTGCACCAACCTATGATTTTCTATCAATCGGTTTCATGAAACTCTGTGTGCACCAACCTATGGTTTTCTATCAATCGGTTTCATGAAACTGTGTGCACCAACCTATGGTTTTCTATCTATCGGTTTCATGGAACTCTGTGTTCACCAACCTATGGTTTTCTATCTATCGGTTTCATGAAACTCTGTGTGCACCAACCTATGGTTTTCTATCAATCGGTTTCATGAAACTCTGTGTGCACCAACCTATGGTTTTCTATCTATCGGTTTCATGGAACTCTGTGTGCACGAACCTATGGTTTTCTATCAATCGGTTTCATGAAACTCTGTGTGCACCAACCTATGGTTTTCTATCAATCGGTTTCATGAAACTCTGTGTGCACCAACCTATGGTTTTCTATCTATCGGTTTCATGGAACTCTGTGTGCACCAACCTATGGTTTTCTTTCAATCGGTTTCATGAAACTCTGTGTGCACCAACCTATGGTTTTCTATCTATCGGTTTCATGGAACTCTGTGTGCACCAACCTATGGTTTTCTATCAATCGGTTTCATGGAACTCTTTGTTCACCAACCTATGGTTTTCTATCTATCGGTTTCATGAAACTCTGTGTGCACCAACCTATGGTTTTCTATCTATCGGTTTCATGAAACTCTGTGTGCACCAACCTATGGTTTTCTATCAATCGGTTTCATGAAACTCTGTGTGCACCAACCTATGGTTTTCTATCTATCGGTTTCATGGAACTCTGTGTGCACGAACCTATGGTTTTCTATCAATCGGTTTCATGAAACTCTGTGTGCACCAACCTATGGTTTTCTATCAATCGGTTTCATGAAACTCTGTGTGCACCAACCTATGGTTTTCTATCAATCGGTTTCATGAAACTCTGTGTGCACCAACCTATGGTTTTCTATCTATCGGTTTCATGGAACTCTGTGTGCACGAACCTATGGTTTTCTATCTATCGGTTTCATGAAACTCTGTGTGCACCAACCTATGGTTTTCTATCAATCGGTTTCATGAAACTCTGTGTGCACCAACCTATGGTTTTCTATCAATCGGTTTCATGAAACTCTGTGTGCACCAACCTATGGATTGCAATCAATCAGTTTCAGGAAACCAGTTTCTTCGGTGTGTACCGGGCCTAAGTTTATGTATGTATCTAATATAATCTGGTTTGAATAAAATATGTATCAACTCATGTAATACACAGGAAAATATTTTGGTCATGTTATATTTGCCACTGATCTGTAAATAGTATTTAGTATTAATATATTTTTTTTCTTTTTTAACGGCGCATCAACTACATTAATATAAGTAAAGATGGAATGGTTGGGATTCGGCTAAATAAACCTCAATATGATTTTGTTTTAAAAAATCTATATTTCGGACGTTTCGGCTACTCATTGGCAGCCTTCGTCAGCTAAAATGACAAAAAAAAAGAAATTAATACAGAAACAAAAAAAGTTTATAATTGTGATAGGTAACAGAACTATAAATACAATTAACTTATAAAAGAACATATCGTCTTAAATTCTTAGAATGAGTAGAATGAAAAAGTAAATAGGTACAATAATTGATTTTAATAGCTATTGATTACTATTAGCTACTATATTTGTCATTGGTATGTAGTTTCTTATTTCTTTGTAAAATCAATTAATGTTACTAATTACTATTAAAATCAATTATTGAACCTATTTACTTTTTCATTCTACTCATTCTAAGAATTTAAGACGATATGTTCTTTTATATGCTAATTGTATTTATAGTTCTGTTACCTATCACAATTATAAACTTTTTTTTTGTTTCTGTATTAATTTCTTTTTTTTTTTTGTCATTTTAGCTGACGAAAGCTACCAATGAGTAGCCGAATCGTCCGAAATATAGATTTTTTAAAACAAAATCATATTGAGGTTTATTTAGCCGAATCCCAAGCATTCCATCTTTACTCATCACCTCGACAGCTAACTATCTAATCATCATGATACATTAATATAATTATTATTAAATATTGTTGAATTTGTGTTTATTTTTCAGAACCGAACAGGGGATGGCCATTTCGATGTAGGGTGTGGTCCGGATTGCGAACTTTCTCAGGTTAGATTAGTTTTATTTATTTTTAATTTTTTTTTTTAATGCTAAAAGGATTTGATGATTTAGCATCGAGTACAGTATACTATTTTGTTAGTTAACTCTGATTAATTACCTCAAAAATTAAAAACTAAAAAAAAAAAAAAAAAAAAAAAAAAAAAAAAAAAAAAAAAAAAATTACCTCAATAATGTACCAATAGTAACAACAAACATAGCGTGTCAATAATTATTTACAGAGTAATAAAATTTATGAATTTGGTTTATAAAAGTTAAGAATATTCCAAATTTTATATTTATTTTTTCCTGTGACGTTTCACTGTCCTTCTCCAGGTTTATATTCTGTAATTTCACATATTTTATGTAATATAGATGACGAATTATCATAAAATGCTCTACGTTATGATAAAAGTATACTAATACTGTCAAAATATTAATTAGTGAGATATTTATTTATCGGGTAGTTCAAGGAGGTATCGCAGCAACGAGACTTGAACTAACCGCCTTACTATGATGACTAGGGAAAGGATGTGTAAAATAATATTCGAAATATGTACATAGAAATTTAACTATATATAATGAAATATGTAATAAAAAATTGAAAATACGTAGTAAAAAATAACTAAAACACTATAAAATATTGAAAAGAAAAGCGTAAATAATTAGTACGAACATTATTATAAATGGTTATTATAAATAGAAAGAACAAAACGTGTATAATATATTATTTATTTATTCATTTTAAGAGCTTCTCAACGAAGGTGATAAGCTCTTAACAAAAAACATAATCAATGTAAATGATCACAGTTATCGGTGACAAAATTAGCAATATGAAACACAAGATAAAATTGAATAAAACATTAAAGAATACCAAAAGAAATTAACACTTGTCTGTATATAATATTCACAGCTATGTCTTTGACACCTCAGTACCTGTAGTAAACATTAAAAACAAAATTTGCAAAAGAAAAAAAAAATGTCTTTTCTGGAATAGCAATCTACTTTTTCTTAACTTTCGCAGTTTCTTGTTTTTGTCACGCAGCTTTTCTATAAGATCTCTGAAGGCTCCCTTTTCCAAATTTGCTGCCCTTTCCTTCCTTAAGGGATTCTCCACACCTCATGACGAGGCACCACTCTGATCAAGTTCTAGTGTCCCAGCATGGAGTACCGCACTTTCTGTTGTCACTACCTCGGTATCTTCTAGGTGAGGAGGAGCTTCATCTTGATCAGGTTCTAGTGTCCCAGCATGGAGTACCGCACTTTCTGTTGTCACTACCTCGGTATCTTCTAGGTGAGGAGGAGCTTCATCTTGATCAGGTTCTAGTGTCCCAGCATGGAGTACCGCACTTTCTGTTGTCACTACCTCGGTATCTTCTAGGTGAGGATGAGCTTCATCTTGATCAAGTTCTAGTGTCCCAGCATGGAGTACCGCACTTTCTGTTGTCACTACCTCGGTATCTTCTAGGTGAGGAGGAGCTTCATCTTGATCAGGTTCTAGTGTCCCAGCATGGAGTACCGCACTTTCTGTTGTCACTACCTCGGTATCTTCTAGGTGAGGAGGAGCTTCATCTTGATCAGGTTCTAGTGTCCCAGCATGGAGTACCGCACTTTCTGTTGTCACTACCTCGGTATCTTCTAGGTGAGGAGGAGCTTCATCTTGATCAAGTTCTAGTGTCCCAGCATAGAGTACCGCACTTTCTGTTGTCACTACCTCGGTATCTTCTAGGTGAGGAGGAGCTTCATCTTGATCAGGTTCTAGTGTCCCAGCATGGAGTACCGCACTTTCTGTTGTCACTACCTCGGTATCTTCTAGGTGAGGAGGAGCTTCATCTTGATCAGGTTCTAGTGTCCCAGCATGGAGTACCGCACTTTCTGTTGTCACTACCTCGGTATCTTCTAGGTGAGGAGGAGCTTCATCTTGATCAGGTTCTAGTGTCCCAGCATGGAGTACCGCACTTTCTGTTGTCACTACCTCGGTATCTTCTAGGTGAGGAGGAGCTTCATCTTGATCAGGTTCTAGTGTCCCAGCATGGAGTACCGCACTTTCTGTTGTCACTACCTCGGTATCTTCTAGGTGAGGAGGAGCTTCATCTTGATCAGGTTCTAGTGTCCCAGCATGGAGTACCGCACTTTCTGTTGTCACTACCTCGGTATCTTCTAGGTGAGGAGGAGCTTCATCTTGATCAAGTTCTAGTGTCCCAGCATGGAGTACCGCACTTTCTGTTGTCACTACCTTGGTATCTTCTAGGTGAGGAGGAGCTTCATCTTGATCAGGTTCTAGTGTCCCAGCATAGAGTACCGCACTTTCTGTTGTCACTACCTCGGTATCTTCTAGGTGAGGAGGAGCTTCATCTTGATCAGGTTCTAGTGTCCCAGCATGGAGTACCGCACTTTCTGTTGTCACTACCTCGGTATCTTCTAGGTGAGGAGGAGCTTCATCTTGATCAGGTTCTAGTGTCCCAGCATGGAGTACCGCACTTTCTGTTGTCACGAAATTATATATTAATACGTATCTTCACGTTTTAATATATAAATTATATATTAATACGTGAAGATACCAGTATGTGCCAATTATTGAGTGCAGCAGAAATAATGTTGCAAAGGTTTGAACATCTAAAAAAACTTGCTTTGTTAAAGTTCCCCGGTACTGATAATCACAGTGCCTCCTAACTTGACCTTGATCAAGATGAAGCTCCTCCTCACCTAGAAGATACCAAGGTAGTGACAACAGAAAGTGCGGTACTCCATGCTGGGACACTAGAACTTGATCAAGATGAAGCTATAATGAATTTTCAACCTATTTCATTTTATTTCTTAGCTCCTATAGGCGCATTGGACGAAACGCTCGAACACATTTCGACTATTTTTCGATACAGAATCACCAGAACAAAATTTGCCTGATCGGTGACCCCATCACTGTATACTCCCCTTATGAGACCAGACCGGCGTCATTTCACGTTAGACAATTATTATATTATATAATATATATTAAAAAATAAAGCATGAATAAAAATTAGGAACTCATTTTAAAAGGGTAAAAAGAAGTTGAAAATGTCTACAGATGAATAACTTTATTTTGCAAAATTGTATGCAACAAAATTGCGTTTTTAAATTGTCTAACGTGAAATGACGCCGGTCTGGTCTCATAAGGGGAGTATACAGTGATGGGGTCACCGATCAGGCAAATTTTGTTCTGGTGATTCTGTATCGAAAAATAGTCGAAATGTGTTGGAGCGTTTCGTCCAATGCGCCTATAGAAGCTAAGAAATAAAATGAAATAGGTTGAAAATTCATTATTTTATATTTCGAGTTTGGAAAATAATATCGACATAATTCTTTCACTTATTCATTTGTTTTAGAGAGTAGATTAATGGAATAATACAATTGTTAAACAATAATTTGTTATATATTTATTTAAAACGCATCTGCTGCTAGTCCATTAGGGCCGTGGTAGCATGGCTGCCAGCCACCTTTGCTTCTTGCAATTAAACAGTGACCTAGACTCAATGGGCAAAGCATTATTTTCTTTCTTGGTTTCGTCTTTATTTTTTTTTCTATTAAAAAATAAAAAGACACATCAAAATATGTAGCAAAAATATGTGTTTATGGCAGAATATGTAAAAATATGGATTTTTGACAAATTATGTAAAATAAAACCCTGTTTAAATGCTTCAAAATCACTTAAAACGTGCTAAATTTTATCAACAATTACGATTTAAGAATCAGAAAAAAATATGTAAATGCAATAACATCCGTTCCCTACTGATGACTGTATTATTTTTAGTACAATCGACACATTTTCTATGTTAGAATGATAGCTGAGTGGCGAAACTATCAGCTAAACAGTATAATCGCGGTTATTGATGGTTAGTCAGTTCCTCCTAATAATCTGCGATGACGAAAATATAATAAGATTTAGGTAAAGTATTTGTATATTTATTTCATTATAAATGTAACTTGTTATTCGGGATTCAGGAACTCTAGAGGCAGCCAGTAAAAACTGTTTATTTAGCTTTATAATTCATGGCTATTAGTGCTCGTATGATATATATATATATATATATATATATATATATATATACATATATATATATATATATATATATATATATATACATATATATGTATATATATATTTGTTTTTGTTTATTTTGGTGCATCTACTGCTGTGGGTGGTCATTAGCACCATATATATATGGGGGCGAGGTTAGCTCAGTGGTAGAGCACTGGACTAATATGCTGGAGGACCTGAGTACAAATCCCGAGCAAGCACTTAAGATTTTTTCTTCAAGTGTCTTCGTTCATGGGTTGAATTCGGCCTCCCTGACCGTCCCTAGGCCAACCCAGCCTTTAATTAATTTAATAATGGTTACCTTGGTGCTAATGACTCTTGCAGTCGAAGCAGCGAGGGGAAAGTCAGGCGGCCGGAGCATAGTACTGACCACACTATCTCCCTAGTGTGCCGTATGGTCATGAATCAGATACCTCTACAGTATCTGCCCATCTGGGCCCTCGTGGCCTGTTACGGGATTTATGCGTAAAAATAACTGTAAATACTAGATAATTTGTAATGTTAAAATAGGAGAATTATCAATGTTTCTGTGAATGTCACTTCAATCTCTCTCTCTCTCTCTCTCTCTCTCTCTCTCTCTCTCTCTATATATATATATATATATATATATATATATATATATATATATAGAGAGAGAGAGAGAGAGAGAGAGAGAGAGATTGAAGTGACATTCACAGAAACATTGATAATTCTCCTATTTTAACATTACAAATTATCTAGTATTTACAGTTATTTTTTTTTAATGGCGCATCAACAAATCTTGGCCATTAGCGCCAACATCCAGGGTGCAGCGAGGAATTTTCTCAACGAGCCCTGAGATGACACTAGACCACGGGAGACCCCAATATTTAGAAATATATTTAATTTTATACCATAATCTCTAATATTCATTATTGTAAACATATATCTCTTTGGAATGAAGGTAGTTTTGAATCTCGGTGTAGATCTAGAGTCCTACTTGAGGCATAGAGATCAGAGTGTTATGAAGTGAGTTGCTACCTCTATGTATCTGTCTGGGCGCATGCTCCTGGCTATGCTCCGACTACTAACAGAAACCAGACATCTTTGTCGGTCACTGTCAGCTGTTTGTTCTAGCCAGTCCTTCGCTCTCTCTCTGTTTTTTTTTCTTCTTCTTAAACTAACTTTTTTTGTGAAGTTTTTTCTTCTTCTTTTACCCTAGTCCGCCAAAACTAAGAGCATTGTCTGCTCTATTCGTAACAGGTACGTGTTCTATTTGAAATGAAGCAGTCAAACGATGTTCGCACCAGATAAATTAAAGTTGACGTCAGGAAAAATTTACTCATTACAATGTGAGGAGGCGAGCAATGTACAAAGATAATTGTTTAAAAAGAACTATAGGAAAAAGAAATAGTCTAAACCTCAACACCAGCATCGTATAAAAGAAATAATTTCGAGGGGGGGGGCGCTATACATAAAACAGATTGACATCTTCATAACGCAGATTTATCTTAATTCGACAATGAGATTAATTGAAATAATATTATTTTTGAATGATTTGAAAATAGATTTTTTCCAAGACTAATCAGGATTTCAATGTTTAATTTAAACGAAATCAGCGCTCATATTAAATTAGATAAAAAATAAAATATTATTTTATTTTTAATTGTTAAAGTTCGTGAATTATTTACGCGTAATTTAATAAACAGGGAGTTGTCTTATGCCGCTTAAGAATAGGTCATTCCCGGCTGACACACACCTCTTGTCGAGACAGGACAGACTGAAATGTGAAGTATGTAACACTCCACTGACAATAAAACACATATTGAGAGAATTTTTACGGAGACAGAACTATGACTTACCGGACAATATGACTGAGTTACTCTCCCATGGCAGCCAATATATAGACAAGATTTACTATTACTTGAAAAAAGAAAAATTATTTGACAGAATATGACAACCTTACAATAAAGAATAATTATATATTTATAAATATTTATATATTTATAAATAGAATATTTATAAATTGTATTCACTTATAGAATAGATTGTATTTTCTCACTATGTGGAAAATGTTCCTTTTTTGTACTGATTAGTTTGTTGTACTGCTTACTTACTACTTTCTACATGCTGTTTACTTTCCAACTACCGTATTTTCATTGTTTAAAAATAAGATTGGTTAAAATTTATTGTCTTCATGTATATACTACGCTCATTTATGCCTGTTTTTTACTTACAAGTTGTATATTTATTTTTTTACTTATAAGTTGTATTTTTTTAGCTGAAGAAGGCTGCCAATGTGCAGCCGAAACGTCCAAATACAGATTTCTTCCTGAAAGTCTGACGTTTTTCTCCTAGCCGAATCCCAACTATACCTTGTCTTCGTATCTCTGCAACGGCTAACTATCTCCATCTTCACTATGATTTTTTCTTTTTTGTTGTTAAAACTAATGTTCTTAAAACTAATGATTTGACTAATAAACAGGGGAAACAAAAAACAAAAATCTTATTAGACAAAGTTGTTCTGCATTTTATTAGCTTTCATTTTAAAAAAAAAAATATTGAAATTGGTTAAGATTTAGAGGTAATAGCCTCATGAGCGTATATAAGGGGGGCAGCCCCCCCCCCCGAAATTTTGTTTTGGTGGGAACATTTCATGTAAAAAAGCCTATAACGAAAAATGTCTTCTTAATTTACCCTGGTCTTCTAGGTGTCCAAAGGACCTTAAAACTCACCATTCTACTCTAAAATAATTAACATTTTCCCTACACCCCAAATGCCTAGGTGCTCCCAGCCCCCCCCCCCCCAAATTATTTGCTATATACGTTAGTGAGTTGTCTTGTTGTCGTTTGGCCCCACTGTGCGTGGTTGAGAGGACAGGGAACGTGTTAAGCTCATCTTGAGCATACAATCAGCCGTAAGACTGTTTCATAGAAAAATCCCATTTCCTATCAAGGTCTTGAGGCCCATTTCCTATAAATCATAGTAATCAGGTCATTACTTCCTCCCCCCTCATTACCTGAGGTTATTTCCGCCGGCAACAGGTCATCAAGTGTACAGATAAACGTCACCAACATGTTATGATCGCCACGAGCAGGCGACACCTGTTCCAACGGCACCCTCCATCCTGCTCGCTCGGCCACGCTTCCTATTTCCGAGGATACTAATACACAGCTCATGCAAAACACAATAGTTTAGGCTGGAAAAAAGCCAGACTAGGAGGAACTGCGTCATCTTAGCGAGTTTCCATACTTACCACTCCTCGCCCCCGTTTTATCGCGTTTTTCTATACAACGGTTATATATTGTATTACCTTGGAAATGGAGTCATTAGATTTCCTACGTTTGATTACTTATCAAACGTGTATCTCATGGGCGTATATAGAAAATAATTTCGGAGGGGGCTGGGAAAATGTCGGGGGGGGGGGGCTGAGACCATTTCCGGTGTATGGAATACTAACAATTTAGATCTTGGAAGAGTTTTAGCCAACTTAAACGCTATTAGACCCAAAATAGAATATGTTTTATGAACTAAATGATCTTATTTAATTTATTTTTAAGTGTTATATGAAATTTTATCCGATCAAATCAAAATTTCGGGGGGGGGGGGGGGCTGCAGCCCCCTCAGCCCTTCCCTTATATACGCCCATGGTGTATCTGGAAGCATCGCAACGGAAAAACGTAGGTGTTGGGATTTTTAGCGCGCTAATTGCACCCAAAAACATGTTCCGGTGGGCAGCTGGTTATCGAACTTGAATTTTCTAATCATACAAAGCATTATTTTTTTTTTACTTTTTTTTATGGAGCTTCTACGTCTAGGCTATTAGCGCCGACATCCATAGGGTGCAGCGAAAAATTTTCGCAACGGAGATGAGAAAATTTCTGCCGCCGCGGCGGCATTCTCCGGTGGGAATGGAACCCACCATCTACTGCTTATGAATCTAAGACGCTAGCCACTAAACCACGGGAGACCCCACGAAGCATAATTGTACCAAATTTCATTAAAATGCGTCCAAAGGTTACCCATAATTTTTCACCCCATCTATTTGTAAATACAGAAAATTGGTTCTCATTTTACCTATCATGTTTTACAGACAAATACATTTTCCTAATACAAGCAAATACAAAAATAACAAGTAATATAAAACTAAGGGAAACAGACAAAAAAAAAAATCTGTTAAAATAAACGAAACCAACAATTTCAAAGTTTTAAGCAGTTATTTCTCCCAATATCATCGCCCAATCAAAAATTGCATAAGGACTTTTTTTTGGGGGGAAATCACGATTTCCAAAAAGTTTTTAAAATATTTAATAAAATATCTGAACAACCCAAAACTTTTCATGTCTGTTAATAATTTGTTTTCCGAATACTTCCTTAACTCCGAATGTAAACAAAATGTATATATCATAGTTTGGACGAATTGGAAACATGTAGAATATATTTCAACTGAATTAAACGATTCTAAGTTCCTCGTAGAAATTAGCTAGAAAAAGTAGTTGTATCCACTATTCGGTCAGAGATATCTTCTTGGAAATAGCTTCATTCGTTTTCCTGTGTTTTAGAACCTACAAATAGTGTACCCGGAAGCCTTCAAAGGAATAGTCGTAACCGCAACGTTTTTTTTCACGCGAATTTCGCTAATTAAACAATGTTCCGGCAGGCGGATTCTGCTGGTTAACAAACATAACCATAGTCATAGTTCTGTCTCAGTAGACATTCTGTCAATGTGTGTTTGATGGTTAAAGGAGTGTTACATATTTCACATGTCGGTCTGTCCTGTCTCGTCGTGGTATGTAAGTGTGTCAGCCAGGAATGGCCTATTCCTAAGTGGCATAATAAAGCTTCCTTTTAAATTAGACAAAGTATTTTTGCACAAACTTTCATCAAAATCGGACCATTTTTGAGTCTGTGAGAGAGCGAACAGACAAACATATTTATATGTATATTCCCGGTGCGGTGAAATTCATGGGGCCAGATTCCTCTGCTACGACCCTATCACTGGGAGGTTTAAATTGTTTTCAGCCTTAGCTTTGGCTAAGTATTGATAAATATTAAACACTATCTCCCTTTCCTGACCTGTCAAAGCCTTCCCTAGTACTAAACGAGACACAAACAATTTTTATAGTGCTTAATTTGAAGTGAAGAACATTAAACGGCCTTACGAATAGCCGGACAGAAGGAAGAGAGGATTACTTCAGATGTTTGCGCATGCGCAACGTAATAACCCCGTTTATCTGAACGGGCTACATGTAGAGAGAAATTGTACGAATTTGGGAGGGGAAGGGGTGGAGATAATTTTACAGAAGATTTACAGAATTTTGTAAACTACAATATTTTGGTTACCGTTGAAGTTTTATAAAAAAATTATTATGTTAACTGACAAGAGAAATGTTTGAACTACCGTATATTTTCTTAGATATCTGTAAGAAATTGTTGACCTCTTGGAAATAGGAAGTTCATCATTCGAAAGCATAATGAATTCCTGCAGGATGGATTCAGGTGTACAATTCGGCGAGGCTAAATCCGAAGACCTTCAGGAAGTTAACCATTTACCCAACCAGTGGCTTCCAAGTTTGCGTCGTTCATATTTCTATAGCCTGTTTGCATAGATAGAAAAGTTCAATTCCGCATGCGCTAAAGTTCAAATATTCCCGACGTTTCGGCCATTTGCAAATTCCCACTTCAAGGACCAAAAGAATACGTGAAACTCAATAAAAACCGATTATGCCTCGTTTAGGAGCAGGGGATGCTTTTAGAGGTCAGACAAAGAAGATAGTGGTTAATATTTATCAATACTTAGCCAAAGCTAAGACTGAAAACGCTTTAAACCTCCTAGTGATAAGGTTATACCAGAGAGCCAATTTGCACGAGGAATATAAGCCACGCCCTTTCCCCTCCAACTGAACTGTCTATTTAAACAGGCAAGGTTACAGATAAAATTGTTTGTTTTCAACCATAGTTTTGGCTAAGTATTGGTGAACATTAAACACTGTCTCCCTTGTCTGACCTCTCAAAGCCTTCCATGGCCCTAAACGAGACATAAACCGATTTTATTGAGTTTAACGTTGAGTTTTGTTCATTTAAATGGGAATTGAATTTTTCCTCCTAACTGAACGAGCAATAACTCAACCAGTGGCTTCCATTTTTCTTGTCGTTCCTGTTTCTAATATACAGGCTAGCCAACCTTTCTCTTCGTGCATTCTGATGAAGTTCTAAATACGTTTCGCTGCACTCATGACTGTGAACACTAATCGATTTCACTAAACTACTGAAACTAGGTAGGGGAGTGTGTGTGTGTGTGTGTGTGTGTGTGAGAGAGAGAGAGAGAGAGAGAGAGAGAGAGAGAGAGAGAGAGAGAGAGAGAGAGAGAGAGATGAGGAAGGAGAGGGGGAGAGAGAGTTGTTACTAATGAGGAAGCGTGGAATTAGAGTGATCAAGGAGGCAGCACCACTAGAATAGGCAGCCATCGTCCCGTCATATTCCACATACAGGGCTGTACCAACTGGCAGTAGCTCCTATGCAAATAAAGGGCTTATATATAATTTAAGTAAATGCCAAGAAAATACATACATTTATTTACTTATCAGAAAAGGAATAACAATAATATGTTATTTAATACAAAGAAAGAAAGAACACTTTATTAAACAATCAAAGTGAGGCTGCCCAAATTAATGGGGTTGCTAAACCATACAGCTCAACCAGCAGTCTTGGGATAAATGTTTTTATTAATTATTTGGGTTTATTTTTAGCACTAGGATCCAGGTTTAATCTTTAAGACTAGGTGGTTTAATCCAAAGATTCGGTTACTTCTGGGGAATCGGGGGTTGTAATAATGATACGCTTTGTACGCTTGGTTCTGCTCCTTATTGATTGTGCTATTTCCTTATGATTTATTATTGTTTCTAACCGTAAATATGATGATTGATGATCCCAAGGGAGTCTACTAAAATTTGTTCGGCTAAGAGGGGGAGGATAGTCACATCTAGGCCGAGTTCCTGTAAGAAAGCGCTTGTCTCTATAGGTATGGTTCCTCGAGCTCCGAACCACAGCCCTTTAACGGCGAATTTCCGTTTGCCGAATTGTTCTTCGAACTTTTCAGAAAAGAACGTTACGCATTTCTCGTAAATTACCTCTTTTCACGATCAATTACATTAGCTTGCTCGCTGTCGTTCGTTTCGAACCTCACAGTGGGGTCAATAATATAAGCGAGTTCGCTTTTTGTTTTAAATGCTACAATATCGGCAAACCTAGATGATCCTTCATCGTCGATACAATACACCTCTTCGAACAACGGTAGTTCTTTTACTGAAGGAGCTCTATTAGTCTTTGCTTCACATTATGGTGGCGACGAGTGATGAGAAGCATGTTATGTGGACAATTTCCCAGCACATGTGCTGGTGTTTCGGGCTCTTCACCACATTTGCGGCAAAGGGGTCCAACAAGATTATAAAGATCGTGGAAGAGTTTATTTAAATAAGATAGGTAGAAACGTCTAATTTGTTTTTTGTATTTAAATTTTACTGCAACGTTTTGGACTTTATTGGATTTCTTCAGGCGGAAGGTCATAAACAAAATATATCCACTCAATCTGCGCTCATAAAAACCACCCATGACATTCAAACTGCCATAGATAACCAACAACTCACTATTCTAGTTCTCCTAGATTTTTCAAAAGCATTTGATACCGTAGACCATCAAATCCTCCTCACCAAACTCCAATCTCTTTCCTTTTCCAACAGTGCCATTAGCTGGTTCCAATCCTTTCTATCCAATCGATCCCAATACGTGGTCATCCCCGACAGCAATCCTTCTAGCCCTCTTCCTCTTTCCCGTGGTGTACCGCAGGGCTCCTCGTTATCCCCAACTCTATTTTCTGTTTACATTAATGATCTTCCTCCTCCATAGTTCTACAAGATAAATAGACTAAAAGTAGATCTTAATAATGTAAATGCTAGGGCCGCAGCTAATAAGTCCTTTATCTCTACAGCATATATATAAATCAATTACAAATCTTGGAATCATATTTGATCAAAACCTTTCCTGGAAAAATCATATTTCTCAAATTTTCCGTCGATCCATATTTATCCTCAGACAGCACGACCCCTCCCAACATCTTCTGCCAACAAAGACCCGTTAACTCCTTATAACCTCCCTATTATTCCTGACTATGGTTGTTTGGTGTACGGTGGACTTTCTGGTGATCTCGAGGCAAAACTCAAACGCCTCATGAATTGTTTCATTCGTTTTATCCTCGGGATCCCCAGAGACTCCCACATATCACATTTCTCCCAGGAACTAAATTGGCTATTCCCTCTTTATCGTCGACAGTACTTCCTCGGCTCAGTCATTTACCAAGTAATTCAATCCCGTAGGCCTTCTTGTATTTTTCAACTCCTTAAATATAAATCCTCTGTTCACTCCCGTAACACCCGATCACGTCCTTCCGATCTTTATATTCCTTAAAGTGTCCCGGAGTATGAGTAAAAAATTTAATTTCATTTAAAAAATATATATATATATATATATATATATATATATAAAATCAGTCCCGTAACAGGCCACGAGAGCCCTGAGGGGCAGATACTATAGAGGTATCTGATTCATGACCATACGGCACACTAGGGAGATAGCGTGGTCAGTACTATGCTCCGGCCGCCTGATTTTCCCCTTGGCCGCTTCGACTGCTAGAGTCATTAGCACCCAAGGTACCCATTATTAAATTAATTAAAGGCTGGGTTGGCCTAGGGACGGTCAGGGAGGCCGAATTCAACCCATGAACGAAGACACTAGAAGAAAAAATCTTTAGTGCTTGCTCGGGATTTGAACTCAGGCCTCCAGCTTATTAGTCCAGTGCTCTACCACTGAGCTAACCTCGCCCCTATTTCAAAATAAAACTCCTCTAAATAATTTCCATTCCCTCCTCAGCCCAGGAAACTAAGAGTTATAGATGGAAATTTTTGGAACACAATTTTTGACTTCGTAACTTTGTTTGGCCTAGATAGGAGGTGAACATATCAAAAGTCCTCGCCCCTAGCCTTTAAGCCGGGGGGAAGGGGGGTTTAGAAGGTCCCATTTTTCGGGTTTTCACTTATATCTCGGAAACCCTGCGTCCTAGCAACATAACCATTCTATAGCAAATGAAAGCTGATTAAATTTCCTACAAGTTATAATCTATAAAGTTTTTCGAGATATCTTTAGTTTTCTAAATATCCGCTCTTGAAAGTCTGTCATTTAGGGGAAAAACACTTTTACCGCATATTTTTTCCCCGTTTTGACCGGATAACTCTTCAACGATGTACCAAAATAATAAATAACGGTTATAGGGTTGTAGAGTATTGCATTCCCTTCAATAACATATATTACTTTGCTATTTTACGTATTTTCCTTCAAACGTAAAAATAATTTCAGTGTTCATCGTGAAATCTGAAATGTAGCGACTAACAGCCCAGGAAACTAAGAGTTATAGGTGGAAATGTTTGGAATACAATTTTTAACTTCATAACTTTGTTTCGCCTAGTTAGGTGGTCAACATATCAAAAGTCCTCGCCCGTTGCCTTTGAGCGGGGGGGGGGGGGGGGAGGGAGGTTTAGAAGGTCCCATTTTTCGGGTTTTCACTTATATCTCGGAAACCCTGCGTCCTAGCGACATAACCATTCTATAACAAATGAAAGCTGATTAAATTTCCTAAAACCTATATTTACATAATGGAGTATATTTTGGACAATACAATGACTGGAAATGGTGAGAAATTGAACGGTTCAGTAGTCGACAGTTGTTGCAAGATATCACGATGAACACTAAAACTGTTTTCACAGTTGAAGAAAAATACATAAAATAGTAAAGTCATGTATATTATTGAAGCGAATGGTATGTCCTACAACCCTATAGCCGACATTTATTTTTTGGATTCATCGTTGAAGAGATATCCAGTCGAAAATAGAAAGAAGCGTGTTTTTTCCCAAAATTACAGACTCTCACGAGTGGATATTTCGAAAACTCAAGATATCTCGAAAAACTTTATATAATAGAACTTGTAGGAAATTTAATAACCTTTCAGTTGTCATAGAATGGTCATGTCGCTCGGACGAAGGGTTTCCGAGATATTAGTGAAAATCCGGAAAATGGGACCTTCTAAACCCCCCTCCCCCCCCCGGCTCAAAGGCAACGGGTGAGGAATTTTGATATGTTGACCACCTAACTAGCCGAAACAAAGTTATGAAGTTAAAAATTGTGTTCCAAACATTTCCACCTATAACTCTTAGTTTCTTGGGCTGTTAGTCGCTACATTTCAGATTTCACGATGAACACTGAAATTATTTTTACGTTTGTAGGAAAATACATAAAATAGCAAAGTAATATATATTATTGAAGGGAATGCAATACTCTACAACCCTATAACCGTGATTTATTATATTGGTACATCGTTGAAGAGTTATCCGGTCAAAACGGGGGAAAAATATGCGGCAAAAGTGTTTTTCCCCAAAATGACAGACTATCAAGAGCGGATATTTCGAAAACTAAAGATATCTCGAAAAACTTTATAGAATAGAACTTGTAGGAAATTTAATCAGCTTTTATTTGTTATAGAATAGTCATGTCGCTAGGACGCAGGGTTTCCGAGATATAAGTGAAAACCGAAAAATGGGACCTTCTAAACCCCCCCTCCTCCCCGGCTTAAAGGCTAGGGGCGAGGACTTTTGATATGTTCACCTCCTATCCAGCCCAAACAAAGTTGCGAAGTCAAAAATTGTGTTCCAAAAACTTCCACCTATAGCTGTTTTCAAGCATTCGTTGCCTGGACTGCCTGTAATTGTTTTTATTTACTACTTTCTTTTTCTTTTTTCTGATGTAGATATTTTCAAGATCGATATTTACAATCCGTATACATATGTTTACATATAATACAATACGTAAATACATATCTCCTAACTATTACACATGGAAGGACAGAGGGGAGAAGGCAGCCATTGCTGACACTCCCTGAGGAATTGAATATTACTAAAGTTATATTAATTTTCTTGTATTTCTAATTTCCCCAATATGATTACATATATCACACTAGTACCTATACCTAAAGTGACACAACTCAAAAATCGGTGTTTTTCAGTTATGACTATGTATGACGGTAAATATCTCTTTATGAACCATCAAAACTGTATGTACCTAGCTTCAGAGCTTGTACACCAGAGGGCACTTGTGTCACCCTTCCTGTCTTAACCCCTTGAGGTCCGAATTTTTATGTCTTGATAAAAAAAAATTATTTTCCTGCCATAGTTGTGTATTGCTCTTGTGAAGATTCCTGATTTTTTCAGAATTTTATGGTCTACCTGACATGAGTTATGTAATGTCCAGTATACTGGACATTGGTTCTCAAGTAATGCGATTTGTGGATGAAAACCGAAATTCAAAATTTCGAAATATTAAAAAAAATATATAATTAAAGCAGTAATTTATTACCAATTTAAAATAAATTGATTCAGAAAAAATAAATTTGAAAAATTATTAGTAAATATTATTGTAAAAGCTCAAATATCATAAGGTATTGTAAAAATAGATTAGAATTTTAGACATAAAATTGTTGTCAGCGCACAGTAATAATGAAAATTAATGAAATTGAAATATTTACAGTCTAGCCTCAAAAAGAGATATTATTTAAAAAAACAAAACATAAAACTACTAAGAATATATTTTTTGAAAATCATGTGAACGGACAGAAGATATTTTTGGATAGTTTTGGCGCCTTCTAGCCCATACTATTCAGAAAAAGTTATTGATTATTATGGTACTCAAAAAAACAATTGTGACAACATAAAAACAAAATGTAACAGTAAATATTTGAAAAATAGATAAAAAATATTGTTACATCAAATATGAGGATTGACTTCCCATGTACAGTATACTGGACATGGATTTTCAAAAATTCGTAGACACCTTATTACAAACTTTATTGATAAAACTGAACTTCCAACCTTTAAAAAGATCATGTACCTTTAAATTCGGAGAAGTTTTATTCACTAAAAAGAAACCATTCGGACTAAATATGTAAAGAAAAGTCAATAACTTTTAGAATCCATGACTGCCCGTGGTGGAGCAGAGAAGATTTTACACATAACCTTTTAAAATCGAATGGAATCATTTTATATTAGATGTCAAGTGGAAGAAAAATACATAGAACTTCAACCAAAGTGGTAGTAAACATCTATCTACCATAGGTGGTGTGATACAAAGTAAAGAAGTTATGTCCAGCCGGCTGGACAATGGAACTGAAGGGGTTAATGTTATTCCATCTACATAGGCAAGAGTGACACATTTTCAGTTGAGTTTTATTTTGAGTTGTCACTTCAGAAGTACTAGTGCGATATGTCTTATTTTGAGTTGTGTCACTTTAGAAGTACTAGTGCGATATGTCTTATTTTGAGTTGTCACTTTAGAAGTACTAGTGCGATATGTCTTATTTTGAGTTGTCACTTTAGAAGTACTAGTGCGATATGTCTTATTTTGAGTTGTCACTTTAGAAGTACTAGTGCGATATGTCTTATTTTGAGTTGTCACTTTAGAAGTACTAGTGCGATATGTCTTATTTTGAGTTGTCACTTTAGAAGTACTAGTGCGATATGTCTTATTTTGAGTTGTCACTTTAGAAGTACTAGTGCGATATGTCTTATTTTGAGTTGTCACTTTAGAAGTACTAGTGCGATACGTCTTATTTTGAGTGGTCACTTTAGAAGTACTAGTGCGATATGTCTTATTTTGAGTTGTCACTTTAGAAGTACTAGTGCGATATGTCTTATTTTGAGTTGTCACTTTAGAAGTACTAGTGCGATATGTCTTATTTTGAGTTGTGTCACTTTAGAAGTACTAGTGCGATATGTCTTATTTTGAGTTGTGTCACTTTAGAAGTACTAGTGCGATATGTCTTATTTTGAGTTGTCACTTTAGAAGTACTAGTGCGATATGTCTTATTTTGAGTTGTCACTTTAGAAGTACTAGTGCGATATGTCTTATTTTGAGTTGTGTCACTTTAGAAGTACTAGTGCGATATGTCTTATTTTGAGTTGTCACTTTAGAAGTACTAGTGCGATATGTCTTATTTTGAGTTGTCACTTTAGAAGTACTAGTGCGATATGTCTTATTTTGAGTTGTCACTTTAGAAGTACTAGTGCGATATGTCTTATTTTGAGTTGTCACTTTAGAAGTACTAGTGCGATATGTCTTATTTTGAGTTGTCACTTTAGAAGTACTAGTGCGATATGTCTTATTTTGAGTTGTCACTTTAGAAGTACTAGTGCGATATGTCTTATTTTGAGTTGTGTCACTTTAGAAGTACTAGTGCGATATGTCTTATTTTGAGTTGTCACTTTAGAAGTACTAGTGCGATATGTCTTATTTTGAGTTGTCACTTTAGAAGTACTAGTGCGATATGTCTTATTTTGAGTTGTCACTTTAGAAGTACTAGTGCGATATGTCTTATTTTGAGTTGTCACTTTAGAAGTACTAGTGCGATATGTCTTATTTTGAGTTGTCACTTTGGAAGTACTAGTGCGATATGTCTTATTTTGAGTTGTGTCACTTTAGAAGTACTAGTGCGATATGTCTTATTTTGAGTTGTGTCACTTTAGAAGTACTAGTGCGATATGTCTTATTTTGAGTTGTCACTTTAGAAGTACTAGTGCGATATGTCTTATTTTGAGTTGTCACTTTAGAAGTACTAGTGCGATATGTCTTATTTTGAGTTGTCACTTTAGAAGTACTAGTGCGATATGTCTTATTTTGAGTTGTGTCACTTTAGAAGTACTAGTGCGATATGTCTTATTTTGAGTTGTGTCACTTTAGAAGTACTAGTGCGATATGTCTTATTTTGAGTTGTCACTTTAGAAGTACTAGTGCGATATGTCTTATTTTGAGTTGTCACTTTAGAAGTACTAGTGCGATATGTCTTATTTTGAGTTGTCACTTTAGAAGTACTAGTGCGATATGTCTTATTTTGAGTTGTCACTTTAGAAGTACTAGTGCGATATGTCTTATTTTGAGTTGTCACTTTAGAAGTACTAGTGCGATATTTCTTATTTTGAGTTGTGTCACTTTAGAAGTACTAGTGCGATATCTCTTATTTTGAGTTGTCACTTTAGAAGTACTAGTGCGATATGTCTTATTTTGAGTTGTCACTTTAGAAGTACTAGTGCGATATGTCTTATTTTGAGTTGTGTCACTTTAGAAGTACTAGTGCGATATGTCTTATTTTGAGTTGTCACTTTAGAAGTACTAGTGCGATATGTCTTATTTTGAGTTGTCACTTTAGAAGTACTAGTCGTTGTGTCACTTTAGAAGTACTAGTGCGATATGTCTTATTTTGAGTTGTGTCACTTTAGAAGTACTAGTGCGATATGTCTTATTTTGAGTTGTCACTTTAGAAGTACTAGTGCGATATGTCTTATTTTGAGTTGTGTCACTTTAGAAGTACTAGTGCGATATGTCTTATTTTGAGTTGTCACTTTAGAAGTACTAGTGCGATATGTCTTATTTTGAGTTGTGTCACTTTAGAAGTACTAGTGCGATATGTCTTATTTTCAGTTGTCACTTTAGAAGTACTAGTGCGATATGTCTTATTTTGAGTTGTCACTTTAGAAGTACTAGTGCGATATGCCTTATTTTGAGTTGTGTCACTTTAGAAGTACTAGTGCGATATGTCTTATTTTGAGTTGTCACTTTAGAAGCACTAGTGCGATATGTCTTATTTTGAGTTGTCACTTTAGAAGTACTAGTGCGATATGTCTTATTTTGAGTTGTGTCACTTTAGAAGTACTAGTGCGATATGTCTTATTTTGAGTTGTGTCACTTTAGAAGTACTAGTGCGATATGTCTTATTTTGAGTTGTGTCACTTTAGAAGTACTAGTGCGATATGTCTTATTTTGAGTTGTGTCACTTTAGAAGTACTAGTGCGATATGTCTTATTTTGAGTTGTCACTTTAGAAGTACTAGTGCTGTTAATGCTCAGCACCAAATTGCTAGTGAAATGTATATATATAGAAAAGGTTGATGAGAAAATGGAGCTGAACATATAGGTGCCTATTATTGAGGCTAAATGAAAAACTATATAGAATGATAGAAAAAGAAATTGAATTATTTATTTGAAATTATAAGAAAAAAATATCTCCTTATGGAGCAGACACTGGTTAGTATGTTAGATTTGAAAAATAAGAAAAAAAATATTAAACTTCTGTGCGAATGAAAATAATAGAAATATAAGCATGTACAAAACAGCTGATGATCGGGCGAATAGTGGCCGCTGAGATTAAAAAAGGATTATAGTCTCGCTTATCTGGTTGATGCTGCGTCTCCCCTGTAGCCGCTGACGCCAGGTTGAAAATCGGAGCTTGGCGGGGCTTCGAAGAAGTTGTACCTCCAGAGAATGGATGCAGCATGCGGTAAGGTGCTCACAATGGCCTCAAGCACGTGCTGTTCCTCAGGGACGTAAGGCTGAACTTCTCCTAAGGGAGTCGAGGCTGTACTCTTCCTAAGGGAGCCAAGGCTGTACTGACTTAGGGCGGGCAACTCGCAAATCCGCGCCTTAGCTGTCCTGGGCCCGTAAAGTGCTGCCCTCATTAGAATATTGCACCGGGAGGTGGCGGACTCTCTAGGCTCGAGGGTAAACCAGCCGTCCTATCGGCAGAGATAAGGGCAATCCCGAAGAGGATTAAGATTGTCTGATAACCGTCTCCGGGCTTGTATCTCAGCTGCCAGGCTATTCCCCTATAACTAGGCGCTAAGATATTTGCGATACAACAATTGAATAAAATGTACTAAATAATTTGTAACTTATACTACTTGGTCTCTAACATACCGCCCACTTAAATTTGGTGAAGCCAACATTTACAATGAGTCATCAAGGACTGCTAAACTAAGATCAGTAATAAGAAAAGAAAATAGAATTAAACAGTTACAGTGTTCATTTCAGGGTTTGGGAAAAGGAGGGATAGGGATGATACGGATCTTTTAAGCTCTGAGCCGGAAGCAGTGCGGACTGTCACTACGCGTACAACGCCGTCACTGCCGGGATGAATTTGAGTTATACGGGCAAGTGGCCATTGTCCTAAAGGAGTCTTCTTGTCGATGATGGTATCCAATATCTCTGCCGGAGAAGGTTAAGTGTAAGATTCGTACCGGCATGAAAATAATTATTATGGATCTCGCTGACTACTAGATAGGTAAGATGAGAGTAAGTTGGTAAAATTGTTGGATGACGGGCTGAGAGAGAGATGGGAGCATTGTTTAGTCTTCCGCCCACTCTAATAATACCCAGTTCGTCAAGAAATGGTTGAAGAGCTTGTAGATTAGGAGAATTTATACCTTTTGGGAAGGCAGAATTTTGGACTAACGTTATGCATTTGTTCATTGCATCGGAGATTTCCTTAGCCCTGACTGGGGATGAGAGTTGAATTTTGGCATTGTCTCCGGAGGACGTGGCTCTCGCCCGAGTTGAAAGGCGGATAATCCTGGCGATGACATGGAGTAGAGTCCTCAAATTGCTAAAACGCAAAAGCCATTGTGGTTCAGGTGACACTGTTGACGTGCCGAGAAAAGCTGAAGTGGCTTGCAGTTTGGCATTGGAGAGCGTGATGGGCCAGTCATGAGGGTTTAATTTTAGCCAGCTCGGGCCGTGCCACCAAAGATGATGGTTCTGTATTTCGGAAGGATTGATGCCTCGCGATGATATGTCGGCAGGGTTTTCCTTGGATCTTACATGGTGCCAGTCTTCAAGACGTGTTTTATCCAGAATAGATGTTACTCGATTGGCTTCAAGGACGGCTAGCTGATGACTGGGTGTTCGAAGCCATGCTAAAGCAACTGCGGAATCGGTAAAAAGATACACGCGTGTTGGGCAAGGATAAGGGTCGAACTTCAAAGATGCAAGCAAGCTCGAAAGAAGCAAGACCCCACATAACTCTAAGCGTGAAATAGAATGGAACTTTATGGGGGCTACCTTTGTTTTTGCCTTCACTAGCGTGACACACACCTTGCCGCTTGAAGTTTCCGTTCGCAGATAGAAAACGGCTGAATAAGCCTTTGTTGAAGCGTCACAAAATCCAATTAAATCAACTCTATTTACAGTGGAATAGGGAATGAAGCGTGGAATACATATTTGAGAAAGGTAATTCCAAGAGCCAATAAATTTGGACCAACCTTCTATAAAATGCTGCGGAAGTGGAGTGTCCCAATCTAGGTTTAAAAACCACAACTGCTGTAGGAAGATTTTAGCAGTTAGCACAACTGGGGTCAGAAAGCCTAAAGGATCAAATATTCTTGCAATGGTTGATAAGACCGACCTCTTAGTCATGATGCTAGATGGCTCACTGATGGAGTATTTGAAGTGATCTGTGGTAGGGTCCCATCTTAAACCAAGAACCTTGATAGAAGGTAATTCATCAGGCTGTATTGCAATCATACTGGTGCTGGGAGAAACATCCTTTGGGAGAATTTCTGGTTTGTTAGAAGCCCATTTGTCGAGCGTGAAACCACCACTAGAAAAGCATTTAATTAATTGCAAACACAATTCTTTGCCTTCTTCAACGGAGTTGGCACCTGTGACTACGTCGTCGACAAACATGTCACGAAGTATGCATTTCGAAGCTAGAGGAAATCTATCAGCTTCTAGCGTTGCGAGTTCTCTGATAGTCCTGATAGCTTGGAACGCGCTTGATCGGAGGCCATAGGTAACCGTATTAAGCTCATATTCTTGAATTTCTTTGTTTGGGTCGTCCCGCCAAATAATATGTTGATATATCCGTTGCTTAGGATGAATTAAGATTTGGCGGTACATTTTGACAACGTCAGTGATGATTACTACAGAATGGAATCGAAGGCGAAGCAGAATGTCGCCAACGTCTGCCTGGAGTTTAGGTCCAGAAAGTAGCTGATCGTTAATACTTGATGTGGTTGAGGTACAGGACCCATCAAATACAACCCTAATCTTCGTATCCTTGTAAACAGCATGGTGAGGAATTAGATAAGAAGAAGATATAGCTGTCTTGCTCATGTGTCCCAACTCTTCATATTTGCAAAGGAAGTCAGAGTATTCGTTAAACAATGATGGATTGTGGCGAAATTTACGCTCTAAGTGGAAGAGGCGTTTTTTGGCTTGAATTCGATTATCTCCAAGATTAGATTCGCCCTTGAATGGGAATTGGAGAACAAAGCGACCGGATGAAGTACGAGTATAGGTGTCCTTGAAATGTTGCTCACAGTATTCATCTTCAGGGGAAACTAATGAAGCTTGACTGGGTTCTTCTAACTGCCAAAACTGCTTAAGTTGGTTTTGTATGTCCAACTGAGAATATGCAACAAGACTGGTGTCGCTAAATGGGAAGTCAGAAGATATAGGCCCAGATACAACGTCACCAAAAACAGTGGGGGTTAGAAAAGGTAGTCCTGCTCTCACTGGATTAGGTGCGCCAGATACAATTAAGTGCCACACATCAGAACCAAGCAATAAGTCAATATCCTTGGGGGTGCCAAACTTTGGATCAGCTAGCTTAAATGAGCTGAACGCTTCTACAATATGCTGAGGTATTGGACATAGTGGAAGAAATGAAGTAATTTGAGGAATGACGAGGGCGTTTAGTCCAAGAGATATCTCTGTGTTATGCTGAGAATGAAGTGTACATCGAACTCTCCCCGAGATAGGAATAGATATATTGTTGCCTAATCCGTGGATTTTCTGAAAGGTTTCATGAATTGGAAGTTTCAATTGTCGAGCACATTTCATGGTGATAAAAGAGCGTGTGCTTCCTGAGTCAAGTAAAGCTCGAAAAGAGTGCAAACTTTGATTACTATCCTCAACAAGTACAATAGCGGTTCCTAGCAGGACCTGGTCAGTGGGTGACACGTAGGAACTATAGCACAGGTTTTTCGAGTGGTCCTGAAGGTGTAGGGCCTGTACTGAATTGGTTGAAGGATGAGCTGGTGGAGGTTTATTTTGAGAATTGAAATCGTGCAAAAGAGAATGATGGCGCTCTTTACAATATCTGCATGTGTTTTTGGAATGACAGACCTTGGTTGAATGTGATGACCTCAGGCAATTGTGGCAACCCTTCCATTTTGAGGTAAAGTTCTTTCGCTCGATAATATCAAGTTGAGCGAATTTGTGACAATACAGAAGATTGTGTTGACCTTGACAAAAAGGACATGGTGCAGAAGGATTTTCCGCGGCTTCTACTGGAGGTGAAGATGCGCGTGTAGGAGATGATCGGCTAGTTGGAGTCACAGCCTTAGACAACGAAACGCTGGCCCTATTAGAATGGTTTAAGGGAGTCTTGGAAAAACGACTTGACGAGCCAGAGTTTTCTCCGCTAGATAACATAGCAAGATCGTAACGACGAGATGATTTTGATGGAAAACGTTGGTTGGATCGTTTCTGATTTTCTGAAGAAGCATGAGAATGCTGAAAGCTTGAACTTTCGTCACTAGACAGCCGAAGCGCAAGGTAACCATTTCGAATAAATTTTATTAAATCTTCAGTTGAAGGGAATTCTTTTCCTAGCTGATCTAGCTCGAATTTCTGACGTGTAGTAGAGTCTAAAGTTCTGAGTGCCAGGAAGGATAATATCATATCATCAGGATTATCAAGACCTAGAGCCTTGAACGATGCTATACTGTCTGAAACGTTAGTAGTAAATCCCAATAAATTTGATAAGGGACTAGAATTTTTATTAAATCTAAAATTGAGAATTCTTTCGAGATAAAAATTAGCTATGACTCTCTTATTATCATAAGCATTGTTCAAAGCCTCCCAAGCTAAGGGATAGTTGTCATCGGTTATTTTAAAATGTGAAACTAGCGCTAAGGCCTCTCCTGATAAACAAGATAATAAATGGTGGAATTTTTCAACAGCTTTTAAGGACGGGTCAGAGTCCATTAAGCTCAGGAATGTATCCCTGAAAAATCCCCAAGATTGAATATGACCTGAAAATACTGGAGGTTTGATGGTCGGTAATGAAGATTTAGCTCTGGCTTCACTAAAGGAAGTGGTATTAGCTGTTGTATCCTTAGTCGCAAGTGTTTCTTTCTCGATCTCGAGTTTTAAAGCCTCAGCGTTGTGAATGATATCGAAGAGACTAGTTCTTTGTGCGGCCTCGACGTCGGTAGGAAACCCGCTAGGATCACAGGATTTTACAAAGCAAGCTTCTAACTTGTCCCAATTGGCATTGAATTCGGATACGAGTGCTTGGGCAAAGGACAATTTTATCAAAAACAAACACTTTTTAGTACCATCCGTTTTTAATTGTTCAGTAAGCTCTCCGAGGGGAGTAATATCCTCAAAGAGTCTCTTAATCCTCTTTCTATAAATGTTTATATTGGCCAACATTTCCTCACTTTTTGGTGGGGGAAGAACTGGTGGAGCCATATTTGAAAAGGATATTTATAAAATGATCGAAAATAAAAGGAAATGGATTAAAACAGGAAACAATATGAGGATTAAGAAAATAAATAGAAAAGAAATTGGTAGGAAAACGCCTGAAAAGAAATGTAAGAAAAATAGAAATAATATATAGAAGAAAAATACTAAAATTAGAAATATATGTTTATATATGATAATAGTAATTTGTTTAAAAAATAGGCGGTATGCTGGTTACAAATTATCTTGGCCGGAGGACCATATGTTAATGCTCAGCACCAAATTGCTAGTGAAATGTATATATATAGAAAAGGTTGATGAGAAAATGGAGCTGAACATATAGGTGCCTATTATTGAGGCTAAATGAAAAACTATATAGAATGATAGAAAAAGAAATTGAATTATTTATTTGAAATTATAAGAAAAAAATATCTCCTTATGGAGCAGACACTGGTTAGTATGTTAGATTTGAAAAATAAGAAAAAAATATTAAACTTCTGTGCGAATGAAAATAATAGAAATATAAGCATGTACAAAACAGCTGATGATCGGGCGAATAGTGGCCGCTGAGATTAAAAAAGGATTATAGTCTCGCTTATCTGGTTGATGCTGCGTCTCCCCTGTAGCCGCTGACGCCAGGTTGAAAATCGGAGCTTGGCGGGGCTTCGAAGAAGTTGTACCTCCAGAGAATGGATGCAGCATGCGGTAAGGTGCTCACAATGGCCTCAAGCACGTGCTGTTCCTCAGGGACGTAAGGCTGAACTTCTCCTAAGGGAGTCGAGGCTGTACTCTTCCTAAGGGAGCCAAGGCTGTACTGACTTAGGGCGGGCAACTCGCAAATCCGCGCCTTAGCTGTCCTGGGCCCGTAAAGTGCTGCCCTCATTAGAATATTGCACCGGGAGGTGGCGGACTCTCTAGGCTCGAGGGTAAACCAGCCGTCCTATCGGCAGAGATAAGGGCAATCCCGAAGAGGATTAAGATTGTCTGATAACCGTCTCCGGGCTTGTATCTCAGCTGCCAGGCTATTCCCCTATAACTAGGCGCTAAGATATTTGCGATACAACAATTGAATAAAATGTACTAAATAATTTATAACTTATACTACTTGGTCTCTAACAAGTGCGATATGTCTTATTTTGAGTTGTCACTTTAGAAGTACTAGTGCGATATGTCTTATTTTGAGTTGTGTCACTTTAGAAGTACTAGTGCGATATGTCTTATTTTGAGTTGTGTCACTTTAGAAGTACTAGTGCGATATGTCTTATTTTGAGTTGTCACTTTAGAAGTACTAGTGCGATATGTCTTATTTTGAGTTGTGTCACTTTAGAAGTACTAGTGCGATATGTCTTATTTTGAGTTGTCACTTTAGAAGTACTAGTGCGATATGTCTTATTTTGAGTTGTGTCACTTTAGAAGTACTAGTGCGATATGTCTTATTTTGAGTTGTGTCACTTTAGAAGTACTAGTGCGATATGTCTTATTTTGAGTTGTGTCACTTTAGAAGTACTAGTGCGATATGTCTTATTTTGAGTTGTGTCACTTTAGAAGTACTAGTGCGATATGTCTTATTTTGAGTTGTCACTTTAGAAGTACTAGTGCGATATGTCTTATTTTGAGTTGTGTCACTTTAGAAGTACTAGTGCGATATGTCTTATTTTGAGTTGTGTCACTTTAGAAGTACTAGTGCGATATGTCTTATTTTGAGTTGTGTCACTTTAGAAGTACTAGTGCGATATGTCTTATTTTGAGTTGTGTCACTTTAGAAGTACTAGTGCGATATGTCTTATTTTGAGTTGTGTCACTTTAGAAGTACTAGTGCGATATGTCTTATTTTGAGTTGTCACTTTAGAAGTACTAGTGCGATATGCCTTATTTTGAGTTGTGTCACTTTAGAAGTACTAGTGCGATATGTCTTATTTTGAGTTGTGTCACTTTAGAAGTACTAGTGCGATATGTCTTATTTTGAGTTGTCACTTTAGAAGTACTAGTGCGATATGTCTTATTTTGAGTTCTGTCACTTTAGAAGTACTAGTGCGATATGTCTTATTTTGAGTTGTCACTTTAGAAGTACTAGTGCGATATGTCTTATTTTGAGTTGTCACTTTAGAAGTACTAGTGCGATATGTCTTATTTTGAGTTGTCACTTTAGAAGTACTAGTGCGATATGTCTTATTTTGAGTTGTGTCACTTTAGAAGTACTAGTGCGATATGTCTTATTTTGAGTTGTCACTTTAGAAGTACTAGTGCGATATGTCTTATTTTGAGTTGTCACTTTAGAAGTACTAGTGCCATATGTCTTATTTTGTTTGAAGCTAATTGATTCAATTCACTCCAAGTTCTGGAATCTGATCTTTTAAAAAAATGTTCTTTTTCTTACATAATTGTTCGTAAATGTGATTGTTTTATGACGTTTCGCTTTTCGTTATCCTAGCCCTGTCTACATTATTTTGAACTGCCTAGAATTCATTTGATCATTTCAGGACCTTGGAAGAGCAAGGGCGAATCAGAAAAATCGACTTCTTTTTATTATTTTATTTTCTGATTCAGAAAGATGTAGATAACACTATGCTTCGTCTTGTTTCTCTGTTTCGCCTTTAGTTTTTTCACAGTTTCAAGTTTAAGTGAATAGCACCATCATCTATGAAAAATTCAATGTCCTATTTCAAGGGCGAATCCCAGCTCTGAAACTCCCCTCCTAGCATTTTGTTACCCATAAATCACTCGTAAAAATTATAATTAAAACATTCAATTTCAATCGCATACTCTTTCAGGTTTATGAATGAGCATTCCATAGAGTAAACATTCGTCTTTACTATCCTCAAGCACTTCTAGAACTTTGACTTTGATTTTCCAACATCCGGAATTCGCGATTCGCCCTTTGATTTGACCTCTTGATGTTTCATATTTTCTTGTGAGAAGTAAAGGATTTTTAAAGGAACTTTAGTTACCGCTGTTGGCAAGGGAAAATAAAATCAGAGTCCAAACATCTCAAAACAAAAAAAAAGTATTAAACTGTTGTGTAACGACTAGTAAATTAAAAAGCCTAAAAGACCCCATTAATCACACAGACATTCCTTGAGATTACCTAAGAACCTACGGGAGAAGGACCAAGAACCATCTGGAGTCCGTGGGGTGATTGATGCCTTCACAACATCCATTACTAGCTGTACTAAAAATGAACCTCTCTCTCCTTTCATTTAGACTATTTTTATTTTCTAACTACAACCACTCTATTATTACAAAGTAGGGATGTCCTACCTTGTTGAGTATGTTCTAGAGTGTATGTACATATATAACAACGTAGGTTGATATGTTATAACAGCATTGGTAGATAAGATCTTGACTAGGTAACAATGATATCGACAGCAGTGTATGTATTATAACAGTATAGGTTGATAATAGCATATGCAGATAACAGCATATGCAGATAACAGCATATGCTAGTAACATATGTAGATAACAGCATATGAAGGTAGTAACATATGTAGATAATAGCATATGAAGGTAGTAACATATGTAGATATTGACATGCACAGATAACAGCATATGAAGGTAGTAACATATGTAGATAACAGCATATGAAGGTAGTAACATATGTAGATAACAGCATCAGTAAAATAACAGCATATATAGATATTGATATGTACAGATAACGGCTTGGTTGGCAAAGTTTTTACATATCGCACTAGCATTTCTAAAGTGACACAACTCAAAAATCTGTATTTTTCGTTTATGACTATGAAAGACATGGTAAATATCTCTTTATCAACAATCAAAACTGTACCTAGCTTCAGAGCTTGTACAACAGAGGGCACTTGTGTCACTTTTCCTGTGTTTCGCTATTCCCCAGCTCTATTGAGTTTTTTTTTTTTTTTTTTTAGTTGTGTCACTTTAAAAATACTCGTGCGATATGAACAACCTATTTTTGTATTGATTTACTTCGACACATAAAAATGTATTATACAGGGTGTTCCGATTTTAAATGGCAAAACTTCAGGAGCGTTTAGAGAACCGAAAAATTAATACAAAAAGTCCTTTATAGATTTGGTCGTTTTTGCTTCGTTTTCGTGAAAATCGCAAAACAAGAAACGAAACTAGTTTTCATTGTTGTACTTATTTAAATTTTCAATGGAAGAAAATTGTCATTGCGAATTGTTTCCAGAAACCAATTCCTAAAATTCTAGACTAGATGCTAATCTAGTTTTTGTGTACAATATCTGGAACGGTAATGCTTTAGAAGCGCTGCGAGAGTATGCACGCAGATTCACAAATAGAAGAGTGCTTAATCGGCGAGTGTTTTGTCCTGTGCATTCTGGCGAGTAAATTGTTCATGGAGGTCAGGTGGCGTGAGTTTTAAGGCTCCGTGCAAAAGGTCATGGGTTCAAATTCCCACTCTGGGGTGGTGGCATTTCTTTAGAAAAAAAAAAGGCATCAGCCCTATCCTAGCTAGAAAAGGGTAGTAACCTATAGATAACCTGTCCCAATATTCTTAGTTAATGATAATGGACGTTGAAATTTAAATAAATAATCGCCTAGACGTCAATGCGCCGTAAAAAAAATAAATAAAAACCACTAGGGATAAGAGCGGAAACCCTCAAAGATGACGCAATTCGGACTTTTTGTCATTAATCTGCAATCCAAAGGCGATCTATTCTTCCTCCGTTTGAATAAACGAGAACTACACATCATTCATTCCAATAGAAGTTAAGCCACTCTTGTAGATGGAGGAGCCCTCATACAGCAGATGCTACACTCCAGCTGTAGACGCCCTCGAGCTACGAAATTCTACACTTGCTCCTGGGCAGTATAATACAGCCATTCTAACGGTTCGATATACTACTCAAAGGGAAGGTTATGTTTTATCTATTCCCAAATAGCACAATTTAGGAAACACATTTAGCGGAATAGAAGAGAACCTACTTCAGTAGATGACAATCTTAACTTGTGAAGACTTTACAAATCTTATTGAATACTCCACTCAGGGCCGCCACATGGAGGGGACAGCCGGGTACAGTTGTCCCGGGCCCGGGCGCCGTGGGAGCCCGGGCCGGGCCTCGCTAATTGGAAAAAAATGTTTAGGTTATGAGCTTGTAAAAAGAACGGGGCTTAAAAATATAGGCGGGTGTAGCCCATATTTATTGAAATGGGATCTATATTTTTTTTAATGTACATAAACGACAAAACAAGTGCAGTCCCAGAATAGTATATTTTATTAGGAGTCGTAATAAACCTACAAGTACCGAAAGTGACCTTTACTGCACCGATTGTCGGCTTTTATTCTCATTTCGCTCAAAAATCAAGAGGAAAATAATTTTAAAAAGTCCTATAGCAAAGTACTAGAATTTTCAGTCTGGCTCTGAGAAGTTGGTGCCCGTGATCTGGTCCCGGGCCCGGCTCTGAGATGTGGCGGCCCTGACTCCACTCCTTAACCAATCAGACCATTCTTCGACATATCCTGCTGTGTGTTGATACATAACCTGTACACTAGATCTAGAGACACCTGTTGGTTCTTGGATGAATAGGACTGCGACAAGCCGAGCCTCTACAAGTAGGTTAGGAGGCCTCCACTCCTTAACCAATCAAACCATTCTCCGACATATCCTGCTGTGTGTTGGTACATAACCTGTACACTAGATCTAGAGACACCTGCTGGTTCTTGGATGAATGGGACTGCGACAAGCCGAGCCACTACAAGTAGGTTAGGAGGCCTCCACTCCTTAACCAATCAAACCATTCTCCGACATATCCTGCTGTGTGTTGGTACATAACCTGTACACTAGATCTAGAGACACCTGCTGGTTCTTGGATGAATGGGACTGCGACAAGCCGAGCCACTACAAGTAGGTTAGGAGGCCTCCACTCCTTAACCAATCAAACCATTCTCCGACATATCCTGCTGTGTGTTGGTACATAACCTGTACACTAGATCTAGAGACACCTGTTGGTTCCTGGATGAATAGGACTGCGACAAGCCGAGCCTCTATAAGTAGGTTAGGAGGCCTCCACTCCTTAACCAATCAAACCATTCTTCGACATATCCTGCTGTGTGTTGGTACATAACCTGTACACTAGATCTAGAGACACCTGTTGGTCCTGGATGAGTGGGACTGCGACAAGCCGAGCCAATACAAGTAGGTTAGGGGGCCTCCACTCCTTAACCAATCAAACCATTCTTCGACATATCCTGCTGTGTGTTGGTACATAACCTGTACACTAGATCTAGAGACACCTGTTGGTTCCTGGATGAATGGGACTGCGACAAGCCGAGCCAATACAAGTAGGTTAGGAGGCCTTCACTCCTTAGCCAATCAAACCATTCTTCGACATATCCTGCTGTGTGTTGGTACATAACCTGTACACTAGATCTAGAGACACCTGTTGGTTCCTGGATGAATGGGACTGCGACAAGCCGAGCCAATACAAGCAGGTTAGGAGGCCTTCACTCCTTAACCAATCAAACCATTCTTCGACATATCCTGCTGTGTGTTGGTACATAACCTGTACACTAGATCTAGAGACACCTGTTGGTTCCTGGATGAATGGGACTGCGACAAGCCGAGCCAATACAAGTAGGTTAGGGGGCCTCCACTCCTTAACCAATCAAACCATTCTTCGACATATCCTGCTGTGTGTTGGTACATAACCTGTACACTAGATCAAGAGACACCTGTTGGTCCTGGATGAATGGGACTGCGACAAGCCGAGCCAATACAAGTAGGTTAGGGGGCCTCCACTCCTTAACCAATCAAACCATTCTTCGACATATCCTGCTGTGTGATGGTACATAACCTGTACACTAGATCTAGAGACACCTGCTGGTTCTTGGATGAATGGGACTGCGACAAGCCGAGCCACTACAAGTAGGTTAGGAGGCCTCCGCTCCTTAACCAATCAAACCATTCTCCGACATATCCTGCTGTGTGATGGTACATAACCTGTACACTAGATCTAGAGACACCTGCTGGTTCTTGGATGAATGGGACTGCGACAAGCCGAGCCACTACAAGTAGGTTAGGAGGCCTCCGCTCCTTAACCAATCAAACCATTCTCCGACATATCCTGCTGTGTGATGGTACATAACCTGTACACTAGATCTAGAGACACCTGTTGGTCCTGGATGAATGGGACTGCGACAAGCCGAGCCAATACAAGTAGGTTAGGGGGCCTCCACTCCTTAACCAATCAAACCATTCTTCGACATATCCTGCTGTGTGATGGTACATAACCTGTACACTAGATCTAGAGACACCTGCTGGTTCCTGGATGAATGGGACTGCGACAAGCCGAGCCACTACAAGTAGGTTAGGAGGCCTCCACTCCTTAACCAATCAAACCATTCTTCGACATATCCTGCTGTGTGATGGTACATAACCTGTACACTAGATCTAGAGACACCTGTTGGTCCTGGATGAATGGGACTGCGACAAGCCGAGCCAATACAAGTAGGTTAGGAGGCCTCCACTCCTTAACCAATCAAACCATTCTTCGACATATCCTGCTGTGTGATGGTACATAACCTGTACACTAGATCTAGAGACACCTGTTGGTCCTGGATGAATGGGACTGCGACAAGCCGAGCCACTACAAGTAGGTTAGGAGGCCTCCACTCCTTAACCAATCAAACCATTCTTCGACATATCCTGCTGTGTGATGGTACATAACCTGTACACTAGATCTAGAGACACCTGTTGGTTCCTGGATGAATGGGACTGCGACAAGCCGAGCCACTACAAGTAGGTTAGGAGGCCTCCACTCCTTAACCAATCAAACCATTCTCCGACTATTACCTAGTTTACTCGAGAGTCGAACCTCTTTCCCATTACCATCTACAATCGCTATCCTCTTTGGCAGCTTTATCTGTCACTCCTTGATCACTTTCTCCACACATGGGAAGTGCTGTACGCTTATCCAACCACACCGGATGCGGTATATATGAGAGGCAGGACCACGCCAAGTACAATTTACGCTTTTCTGACCACTTTGACTTCCTTAGGTCCCAGGTTAACTGGATGAGCTATTTACTGTCATGAGACCAAGTTACTTTACTCCTTCTTAAAATGAATTCTTCTTCTCTCCATAGGGAGGAAATGCACTTATGAGATTGACCTAATGATGGCTAGAAACATTTACGTTTCAAAACCTATAGAACAATAACGATCAAATTTACAAAAGCCCAACAAGTGATTAGCGACATGTTAGTTAAAATAATTCCGGGGGCGCTGTGAGAATTTGGGGGAGGGTCTGTGAGTTTGGGGGGGGGTGACACGTTTTTACCGATTTCTAAAGTGGTTGCTTTAGCTCCCCTTATGTACCCCCACGAGTTAGTTACAGGACGGGATGTACTGAATGCCCTTGTTTTCTAGTTTTTTCTAATTACTAAGCCCAGCCTAATGAGAGAGACAGGAACGGAAGGATCGTATGAAACTTGTCCATCAATGTGTGATCGAGGGGTTGTCACTTATCACATAGCCCACTTTGTGGCAGAGACAATTACAAATCATAGCTACACAGCTCGTGGAAACTAGACAATCTGCTTTTTCACTAAGTTGAAAGCAGCTTTCATCACAGGCCTCCTCAAGAAACTAATGATTTACAAAGGGTTCAATAAAAGGGATAAAAAAAATCAAGAACAGGATAGATACAATGTGGCAAAAAAGCCACATTAATACACCGGAATAAATACTACATTCTATTGTAGAATAATGGAAGTGTTCCATATTGAAATGGACCTTGTGTATGAAGGGTTTCCTACAACCCGATAACCGTGTGCCTGTTATCAGCTAGAGGCTTCCGATGGGAGGATTGTAGAATATAAACAAAGAGGACAATGTCCATTGATAGAATAGAAGACTGGGAATCAGTAGAAGGAACAGGTGATGAAGGAGAGGAAGGAGAAGCCAATATAGAACGGATGTAGTTAGATTGAGGAGGAGGTAGGACGCTTCTAGGATTACCTCAGCTTTTATAGGAAGCTCTTCATTGGGAGATGGTCATTATCAGTAGATGGGTAGGTCTTATCAGTAGATCTGCATTTCTTATCAGTAGATATGCATTTATTATCAATAAATATACATCTCTTATCGATAGATCTGCATTTCTTATCGATAGATCTGTTATTGTTAGTTTTGCTCTTTTGGACGGGTTTTTGTACATATCTGTTTACCTAACATTTTAATTGGTTGGTTATTATTTTAATTGCATTTAACAGTAAAATGATTATTTGACTAAAACAAGGTAATGTGAAACATTGGTATAGTGTTTCCAAGTGCGAACGTTGAGGAGGCGCGGGGAGTAGCTTATGATAGTGTATATTTCCTGTTGTGGCGCCTGAAAACTATTTTCTCTTCGAGATTTTATTTTATATTTTTAACGAAAGATCAAACCCCACCAATAACTGCTACTATTTCTTTGCTAATAGCACTAGAGATATGAACGGAACCACGCAAAGATGACACAGTTCCTCCGGGTCGGATTTTTTTTTGTTTAAATATCATTGCAGTAAAATCAGTCTTTGAGTAAAACAAGGTAAGAAAATGAGAAACGTTTTGGTAATTGTGTTTTCCGAGAGTCATTTCGTCTTAAATCTTCATTCTCTTTGAGGTTTCATTGTACATTTTTCACAAAAGATACAAACCCTACCAATAACTGCTTATATTCCTTTACTAATGGCACTAGGTATATGAACGGTACCGCGCTAAGATGATGCAGTTCCAGCGAGTCGGACTTTTCATGTTTGATATTTTAACTATTCTGTTAGAAAAGGTGACATTCATTAATTATCCATTGACTAAATACATGGATTAATTCATTAATTAAGTAATCTGCATAATAATGCAAGCAGCAAAGTGTAACACTACCAGCTGATATAGAGGCGTGAGAACTACATCCAGGCGAACAGGCTATGTTAATATGCCAGTCAGTTCCTGGTCACCGCCTTCTTAACTACAACACCTGCCTCTTGATAGCCTTATCATTTGTAGAAAGGTTTACTTAGTCAATCAATTATATTTACTTATTGTAGATGGAGATAGTTAGCCGCTGCAGAGATACGAAGACAGGTATAGTTGGGATTCGGCTAGGAGATGGAGATAGTTAGCCGCTGCAGAGATACGAAGACAGGTATAGTTGGGATTCGGCTAGGAGATGGAGATAGTTAGCCGCTGCAGAGATACGAAGACAGGTATAGTTGGGATTCGGCTAGGAGGTGGAGATAGTTAGCCGCTGCAGAGATACGAAGACAGGTATAGTTGGGATTCGGCTAGGAGATGGAGATAGTTAGCCGCTGCAGAGATACGAAGACAGGTATAGTTGGGATTCGGCTAGGAGATGGAGATAGTTAGCCGCTGCAGAGATACGAAGACAGGTATAGTTGGGATTCGGCTAGGAGATGGAGATAGTTAGCCGTTGCAGAGATACGAAGACAGGTATAGTTGGGATTCGGCTAGGAGATGGAGATAGTTAGCCGCTGCAGAGATACGAAGACAGGTATAGTTGGGATTCGGCAAGGAGATGGAGATAGTTAGCCGCTGCAGAGATACGAAGACAGGTATAGTTGGGATTCGGCTAGGAGAAAAACGTCAGACTTTCCAAAGGAATCTGTATTTGGACGTTTCGACTGCACAATGGCAGCCTTCTTCAGCTAAAAAATATATACAACTTATAAGTAAAGAAAATATATATGTACAACTAGTAAGTAAAAGACAGGCAGAAATGAGCGGAGTATATATATCAATACAATAAATTTTAACCAATCTTATTTTTAAAACAATGAAAATATTAAAATGAAATGGTTAAAATTTATTGTATTGATATATATACTCCGCTCATTTCTGCCTGTCTTTTACTTACTAGTTGTACATATATATTTTCTTTACTTATAAGTTGTATATATTTTTTAGCTGAAGAAGGCTGCCATTGTTGCAGTCGAAACGTCCAAATACAGATTCCTTTGGAAAGTCTGACGTTTTTCTCCTAGCCGAATCCCAACTATACCTGTCTTCGTATATTTAATTATTTTCCACTAAAATAACTAGTATTTCTTAAAATACTTCATTGGTATCATAGAAACGGCAGGCCCCCTCCTGGTTTGCTGTTGGGGAATCCAAACCTTAAATTATGTATACTGCATACTCTCCTTTATTCGTCGTTCTCTTATCCGTCGCTTTCTCAGCTGGAGGAATGAGTAACGGATCTCGGAGCTGGCCGGAGCTAGACAGGCTGGAGGGTTCCTATAAAACCTTCCCTTCCTAGCTAGCCAAACATTTGTTTCGTGGTATTTCATTGAATGGAAATCAAAGAAGGCATCTATGTTTCCTTTTAGAGGGAGGTACTTGTGTTTCTATCGCTACTAAGAAAATAAATGTTTCTACCAAGGCTTGATTTTACCCAGTCTAGTTCGAACATTAATCGCGAAAGGACTGCAAGTTTTAAAAGTAATTTTTTTTTTTTTTTCATTTGTTCTGTTATAGCTGTCGATTGAGAAGAAATCAAGAGCTCTTGGACAGCTCGATAAAGGGGTGACTGCAGCCCTCTAGTAAAAATGGTACATATTATTATATCCCCAAATAATAAGGTTTTTCAAATACATAAGTGGCCGATTCTAACTGAATTCTCTAATCGGACTATACCTCGGTCCCGACGACGACGGATTAGGGGAGTCAAACCATAACACACACACACACATATATATACATATACATAATAACAATAATAGCCAACGGGGCGCTAATGGCCAAGTTGTAGATGCGACGTAAAAAAAAAAAAAAAAAAAAAAAAAAAAAAAAAAAAAAAAAAAAAAAAAAATAGCCAACGGCCACAGTGCATACACAGGTACCCGTTAATCCCAGAAATTAAGCATCGTCGGGCATGGCAAGTCCCTGAATGGGTGACCGCCCACGTGCTTTCGAGTGGTCACGTTATCACTGACTACGATTTCAAGAATTTCGGGAGGGGCTGAAAACATTTAGGGGGTATGGATTACTAACATTCTAGAATTTGGAATATATAGCCAATTAAAACGCTATTACACCCAATAAAAACTATTCTCTATTTTCTGAAATAAGTGATCTTATTTAATTTATTTTCATTTATTTCCCCCTCAGCCCTCCCTTTATATACGCCCATGTTGTTGAGGAATCAATCCACGAAACTACAGCGAGGTTTATGGAAATCATGAAGGAGTATGCTACAGCATAAATCCTTCTAATAAACCTGCAAAGATTTCTAAATTCATGTAGGTCATGGAGGAATGTCTTTAAAATATTCATAGCACATTACGAATTTATGCTTTACTTACGGCTTATGTTAGTAAGCAATACGCATATAGTATATCTGAATCGGGTTCAGGATATTTAAATTTTGGTTGCGTTTGGGGACAAGGAAGTATTACAAACAAAATTAATAATTGACATGAAAAGTTTTCGGGTCTTGATAACTTTTCATAAATATCTCGATAACGGTCAGGAAATCGTGGTATGTGGAAGGTGATCATTCGAAAGCACGTGGGCGGTCACCCATTCAGGGACTTGCCCAGCTCGACGATGCTTAACTTCTGTGAACAACGGGTACCTGTGTATTTAATGTGGCCGTTGGCTATTATTGTTGTTATATCTACTATATATTTGTCAAATACCACTAACTCACTCACTGACCTATCATCGCCCAGCCCAAACCACTCACTCACTCACTGACCTATCATCGCCCAGCCCAAACCACTCACTCACTCACTGACCTATCATCGCCCAGCCCAAACCACTCACTCACTCACTGACCTATCATCGCCCAGCCCAAACCACTCACTCACTCACTGACCTATCATCGCTCAGCCCAAACCACTCACTCACTCACTGACCTATCATCGCCCAGCCCAAACCACTCACTCACTCACTGACCTATCATCGCCCAGCCCAAACCACTCACTCACTCACTGACCTATCATCGCCCAGCCCAAACCACTCACTCACTCACTGACCTATCATCGCCCAGCCCAAACCACTCACTCACTCACTGACCTATCATCGCCCAGCCCAAACCACTCACTCACTCACTGACCTATCATCGCCCAGCCCAAACCACTCACTGACCTATCATCGCCCAGCCCAAACCACTCACTCACTCACTGACCTATCATCGCCCAGCCCAAACCACTCACTCACTCACTGACCTATCATCGCCCAGCCCAAACCACTCACTCACTCACTGACCTATCATCGCCCAGCCCAAACCACTCACTCACTCACTGACCTATCATCGCTCAGCCCAAACCACTCACTCACTCAATGACCTATCATCGCCCAGCCCAAACCACTCACTCACTCACTGACCTATCATCGCCCAGCCCAAACCACTCACTCACTCACTGACCTATCATCGCCCAGCCCAAACCACTCACTCACTCACTGACCTATCATCGCCCAGCCCAAACCACTCACTCACTCACTGACCTATCATCGCCCAGCCCAAACCACTCACTGACCTATCATCGCCCAGCCCAAACCACTCACTGACCTATCATCGCCCAGCCCAAACCACTCACTCACTCACTGACCTATCATCGCCCAGCCCAAACCACTCACTCACTCACTGACCTATCATCGCCCAGCCCAAACCACTCACTCACTCACTGACCTATCATCGCCCAGCCCAAACCACTCACTCACTCACTGACCTATCATCGCCCAGCCCAAACCACTCACTGACCTATCATCGCCCAGCCCAAACCACTCACTGACCTATCATCGCCCAGCCCAAACCACTCACTCACTCACTGACCTATCATCGCCCAGACCAAACCACTCACTCACTCACTGACCTATCATCGCCCAGCCCAAACCACTCACTCACTCACTGACCTATCATCGCCCAGCCCTAACCACTCACTCACTCACTGACCTATCATCGCCCAGCCCAAACCACTCACTCACTCACTGACCTATCATCGCCCAGCCCAAACCACGCGACAGAAAAATTTGAAATTTTGCATGGACACTCCCTTTAGGATATAAACACTCGCTAAGAAAGTTTTTTTTTTTTTATATTCAATTTTTTAAGTATTTTTAGAGGGGTTTGAATTTTTAGTTGGTTTTAAAGAGACCATGCACACCTACGCAGCATGCGCTGCTTGGACGATAACAGGTCAGCTGTTACGTCCTGTATCTACTTCATAGAATGATTTTTAATTGCGGTTAATTTGAACTATAATGGCAGACCTTGAATTACTAGAAATAAACTGTGATTTTGTTTTTCATAGAGTTTACGCTTTACCTGGTGAGGTCCATCCGAGGTAATCATATCCCGAACCCTTGCACAGCCTCCTCACCCACCAGCATCCCCAGTTAGAACACTTCTTGGTAATACTCGCAAATATAATAGGTGTTTCCAAATGACATCTTGAAAGCATAAATTTTTTAAATTTTAACGTACATTTATAATTGGAACGAATTATAACCTGTACCGGTTAAAATCCTGTTACTGGTATCCTATAGATAACGGGTTGTCTCTAGGTTATCTCTTTGTTGACACTGGTCCGTAGCGCCCCAATGTAAAGAAGCATTATACTTTGATTACTTATCAATTGATGAATAACATATGGTATGACGGGAACCGTGCTATAATAAACTGCACAAAACCATATAGTTGCGTTAATTTTAATTTTAACGTCCATTTATTATTAACTAAGAATTTTAGGACGGGTTATCTATAGGTCTAAAGAAAAGCCACCACCCCTAGCGGGAATCGAACCCACGACCTTTGGCACGGATTGTTAAGTGCTCACGCCTTAACCTCACGGCCATCGGGTCTCCAAAGCGTTAATTTTGATGATACTTTATTTAACTCAATAAAATAAATACTTATCTGCCTGGGGTCTCCCGTGGTCTAGTGGCTAGCGCGCTGGATTCATAAGCGGGAGATGGTGGGTTCGATCCACACCGGCGACAGGAATTTTCTCATCTCAGGGCTCGCTGAGAAAATTCCTGGTTGCACCCTGGAGGCCCGGCGCTAATGGCCAAGATTAGTCGATGCGCCGTAAAAAAAAAAAAAAAAAAAAAAAAAAAAAAAAAAAAAAAAAAAAAAAAAAAAAAAAAAAATCATCTGCCGGGACGAAGCACAGGTATTAAGCTAGTATATATACAACATATAAATATATACATTGCAGAATAATGATTATGATTGGTTTAACATGGAGTGTCCTAAGTATAATTTCAAGGAAGAAGACATGGTTGATATAAGCTAGAAGGGTCATCGCTCCCTTGGCTGGTAAATGACAAGGAGAATAAGAAGCAGCGACAGCAGCTATAACTAGACCCTTCATCCCTTGGAATAATTAGACATTGCATAACTAGCCAATTGAGAGAATTAATCAAAACTATACCAGCTGCTGGGAGTCAATCTCACTACGCGCCGCTCTATCACGCTTCTTGTTGGACTCTTCAAACTACAAGAATGGCGGGAACTGTTTGTCGCTATTAAAGCAGAATACAACACGGATATCACTCGGATTGCAGGGAAATATATACAGAATGTTTTGTTGTCGGGCGTGACAATTATAGGGTCATTACTGCAGTGGCTTGTTTTAGTAAAGCAGGCTACACACGGTCAGGCAGGTCTGTCAGTTAGAACTAACCCCGTCGCTTAAATGTGTTTATATTCCTGAATGGTCTGTCTGTTAAGACTGTTCAGGCGACCGGATTTCGGTTCAGGTCTAACTGACAGGCCTATCTGACCGTGTGCAGCCTGCTTTTGAGCTAGTCAGGCCGGCCGGAACATGTACACGTTCAGGCGACCGGCTTTCAGGCGGACTGATCAGGTCTAACTGACGGGCCTATCTGACCGTGTGTAGCCTGCTTTTGAGCTAGTCAGGCCGGCCGGAACACGTACACGTTCAGGCGACCGGCTTTCAGGCGGACTGATCAGGTCTAACTGACGGGCCTATCTGACCGTGTGCAGCCTGCTTTTGAGCTAGTCAGGCCGGCCGGATGATCGAACATATTTTTGACATTCCTCCGACCGCCTGAACGGTCTTAACTGACAGACCAGCCGGAACATGTACACGTTCAGGCGACCGGCTTTCAGGCGGACTGATCAGGTCTAACTGACAGGCCTGTCTGACCGTGTGTAGCCTGCTTTAGTAGGAAATATTAATAGATACAGGGGTGGGTATAGGAAATAATTTCTAGCAGGGGGGGCACATTTTTACCGAATAAATCAAAATTTCAAGGAGGGGCTGCAGCTCCCTCAGCTGCCCCCCTTATATACACCCATGAATAGATGTCCGGTAATAAAAAAATTTCCGAAGGAGATGATTATCGTTGAGAATGCGAAGGTAGATATAGTCAGGGTTCGCTCTTGGCATCTTAATTTATTATTTAATTAAACTAAAGTCTTTATAAGATATGCTTTTTATTTTTTCCGACGCAAAGGCTTAAAATTAAAAAAATCAAGGCTTTAAAACAAGAAGGACTGAGTAAATACTATTTTATATACTGGTGAAAATAATTATTTAGAAAAAAGTGAATGGTAGATGTGTGTTATATGCGATGCTGCAAATCAGTGTCTTCCACACCGTTCGACCGATTTGGACCAAACTTGGGACACAGGTTGGCCTTGATACGGGGAGCGTCATACGCTCGGTCAAAAATGTCTACCAGCTGTCTGTCTGTCCTTTAAACAAATCCACACAGTTTGACAGATTTTGACCTAACTATGCACACGCGAAGATCTTGTTACGGGCAGTGTCATAGGCAAGGTCAAACACAGTTACTTCGAAGGTCACGGGTTCGAAACTTTGAACCTGAAAAGTTACAGGTTTGCGTTATTATTATTTTTTTTTTAAACGGCGCATTGACATCTAGGCCATTAGCACCGACATCCAGGGTGCAGCGAGGCATTTTTCCCAATGAGATGAGAAAATTCCTGCCGCCTGTGGGAATCGAATCTAAGGCGCTAGCCACTAGACCATGGGAGACCCCTGTTTGCATTAGATTTTAATATTACTCATTTGGTTTCTAATTTATTTTTGCGTTTCTAGATACAGAAAGTAGGTGTAGCATGGCACGCCGGGTAACAGCTAGTAATCACGTCTCTCATCAGCTGAAATGTTGACTACTATTGTTTTGACGCTATTTTTGGTTCGAATTTTCGTTTCACTCCCACGTAATGTTTTCGGGTTGGAGTTGAATGCTAAGTATGATACACGCCAATGAATACTATACTTGCTGACTCCTGCCCGGGAAAAAGCAATTCCACGCTTGCTTGTTAGCAACTTTTGCTCCTAACCATTCATCCAAGCGGCCGGCGTCCGGACCCGGTTAAATGGACCGTAGGACCGCTTAGCGCGGCCTTTCAATAGCTCACTACCGACCGGAAGTAGACCGGATGTTCGTACACTTCCGGAATAGGAAGGCTGCTTCGTGTTCGGCTCACAATTATGAGAAAATGGCTGATGATAAAGGCAACAAGTGTCCCTATATTCCATTCATGCTTCATGCCTTGTTCGACCCGCTGCTTTCATTAATAAGTTCTTTCTGTCTATTCGGCCAGCTATTAACGTGTCATGTCCTATGCAACAGGTGAATGGAATAGCTAGAACACGAGCTAGAATATTATAGGCTCATGTATAGTTAACTACTTGTCTACAACGGTCCTCAGAATAGCCAGAATATAGCCAATTCTCGATAAGTCCATCTTCAAGGGACCATGAAAAATTATTTGACTTCCCTACAGTTCGACTTAAAAAAACATCGATTCATCGAGGTTATTTTTCAAGCTTACCTAAATGGGGAAAATAAACACAAAATAGGAGTTATTTGTGGGTACTTATAAAGCCAATTGGCAAGAAACGGCTAATTGAACTCTTATAGAGTTAGTACATACATATCAAGACATTGGAAGAGAAAGGGCGAAACTAGAAAATCGACTTTTTAAAATTTTATTTTCAGATTCTGAAAGATGTAGGCAACATGACGCTTCGCCTTGTTTCTCTGGATCACCTTTAGTTCTCTCACAGTTTCAAGTTAACCTGAATAGCTGCATCAACATGAGAAATTCAATGTCCTATTTCAAGGGCGAATCCCGGGTCTGAAACTCCCCTCCTAGCATCTTGTTACCCATAAATCACTCGTAAAAATTATAATTAAAACATTGAATTTCCATTGTATACTTTTTCAATCAGGTTTATGAATGAGCATTCCATAGAGTAAACATTCGCCCTTCCTATCCTCAAGCACTTCTAGAACTTTGACTTGGATTTCCCGACATCCGGATTTCATGACTCGCCCTTACTCTTCCAAGGTCCTGATATGTGCTCCTCACTGTCCAGTAACTGTAAAATAATCTCCAATCTTTTTTTGAACATTGTTTTCCCCAGATTTCATAATCAATCTTGAAATGTTGGGTCTTTTTGCGAAGACCACATCCAGTTACTTTTGAAGTAGCAGTAGTGATTGTATCAGTGATTCAGCGCATGCGCATAACTCCTTTGCCTTCCTATTGGAGGATTCCGATGACCAATCGCATTGGTTCTTGCTGGGAGTAAAGTAACCTTCAACAGTGAATTAGCTTTTGTTTATGAAAAAGCTCTGCTTATGTCAGTGAGAAAAAATGAGGGGTCTTTTTGCGAAGACCACATCCAGTTACTTTTGAAGTAGCAGTAGTGATTGTATCAGTGATTTAGTGCATGCGCATAACTCCTTTGCCTTCCTATTGGAGGATTCTGATGACCAATTGCATTCGTTCTTAACCGATTCGTAACCTTGAACAGTGAATTAGATTTTGTTTATGAAAAAGCTCTGCTTATGTTAATGAGAAAAATGAGTCTTTTACAATTAATTCGCGATGTTCCTGACAAAGAAAACGGGATTGGTTTCTTATTCGGAAAAATTAATGGAATCCTATTAATTTTAGCGAGTTGGATAGACTAGAGTCGCTAAAATTAATATAATTCTATTAATTGCGAGTTGGATTGACTAGGGTTTAGATATCTTCTTGAGCGAGCATAGCATGTAATGCCTAATAAATGTAAAATATCCAAAATAGAGAGAGAGAAGGAATAAAATATGTTTGTTTACAAATATCGTTGTTTGTTATCCTTCATAACCTACAAAACAGTCAACTTTAATGCTTAATAACTTTTTTCGTAGTTGAGAGAATTGATTTTGATCATATTAACCTTTATATTAATAAATATTGCTTGCCATTATCTAATATGAATTATAACCGTAGATAACGAGTCAAGTAGTAGTAGATAACCAGCAAAGAACCTGTAAGCTAATCAGTAAGCTTATCAGCGAGTACGAGTAAGTGTTATAAATCACTACTGCTACTTCAAAAGTAACTGGATGTAGTATTTGCAAAAAGACCCAATTTTGTTTCATCTCGACAACGAAATAACCAAAAAAGAATAATCACACAAGATGAAGTAATGAGAGAGGGTAGGTGACCTGCGCACTAGAGTCCTTTTGAAGGAACCAATCACCAATGGATGTGGTCTTCGCAAAAATACCCGAAATGTTTACTTATATGTGTAATTTTGATTTGATGACTAAATTCTCTATAAAAAAGGGTTTGAACCAATTTTCGATGGGGCGATGTTAATCGGAGACATAAATGCTTACAGCTTCAGAAGTGTTTTTTTTTTTGTTCTTTTAAACGGATTTGTGTCTCCGTTTAACTCGCTTTTCAATTGCTTGTTTTTTGTGTTTTAAGTTGCATTTAACAGTAAAATTAATATTTTATTAAAAGACGGCAAGAATATGATAAACGTATTGGTAATAGTGTTTTCTAGAGCGAACGTTGAGCAGGCTGGGGCAGTCGTTTCAGCTTATGATACTGTCAGTTATCTACTGTGGTGCCTTAAATCTTCCTTGTCTTTGGGATTTGATTTTATATTTTCCACGAAAGCTCAAATCCTACCAATAACTGCTTGTACTCCTTTATTAATGGCACTAGGGATATGAACGGAACCGCGCTAAGATGACGCAGTTCCTGTGACTCAGAATTTTTTTCTAACATGTAAATTTCACAATTTTCTTCCCAAAAACATCCTAATATCAATCACCCACATCAACCTCCGTGATCTCAACTGTCCAGCCCGCAAGAAAACAGCGTAGCTACAATTCCATAATAAATGTCTATCGAATTTTTTTCTTGGTTTAATTATTCCGTTTTGTAATTCTGCATTTGTGTATTGTCTTTTAGCTGACGAAGGCTACCAAAGAGGAGCCGAAACCTCCTGAATACTGATTTTTACGAAGATCTTATTGATGTTTTCCCAGCCGAATCCCAACAACTCCTTGATTGCTTATCGCTTCGACGGCTATCTACACCTCATTATGAATTCTCTGGGACCCAGCCAAAGTGCTCCAAAGGAGGCAAAAATCGTAATCAACCCCATCTACAAGGTTTCCAAAAATACAGAAGGCTTGATTTGTGTTTTTTGCTGGTGTAAAATGTATATCTTACAATTTTCTACCCAAACACATTGAAACATTAGTCAAACCTGAGATCTGAAGTATCCAGCCCACAAGAAATTAGCAACAGCGAAGCTACAATTTCAGAAGACATTTCTACCATATTTTTTCGAAGCCAAGGGATGGAGCCAACACAAATTCAGAATTACAAAACGGAATAATAAAACGAAGAAAGGTTTTAAACATCATGACCATAAATTAAGAATCAATCTTTTGTTTTGTTGTTGATTGACAATAATTATAATCATTAATAGGAAAACTATCAACATGAGCACACAAATAGCAGTATTTTCTTTTTCTATTAAAGAAAGAAAGAAAGTACAGATGGAATGGTTGGGATTCGGCTAAATAAACCTCAATATGATTTTGTTTTAAAAAAATCTATATTTCGGACGTTTCGGCTACTCATTGGTAGCCTTCGTCAGCTAAAATGACAAAAAAAGAAAATTAATACAGAAACAAACAAGAAAAATTTATAATTGTGATAGGTAACAGAACTATAGATACAGTTTAACTTATAACAGGACATATCGTCTTAAAATTCTTAGACTGAGTAGAATGAAAAAAAAAAAAGAAAATAGGTACAGTAATTGATTTTAATAGTAATTAGTAACATTAATTGATTTTACAAAGAAATAAGAGAACTATATACCAATGACAAATATAGTAGCTAATAGTAACATTAATTAATTTTACAAAGAAAAGATACTACATACCAATGGAAATGCCGAGCGGCAGAGGAAGACCAAGGTTGGCAATTAAGTAACCATTGTGAAAGTGTCTAAGGAAAAAAGGAATCTGCAGGGGTATATGTAACTGGAAACAGCAAGAGGTGGGGGAAACGGGCGGTAGGATCAAACAGATGTTTATGACATTTTATGACAGGAAAGGAGAAAAAGGTGTTAATGGAAGGATACCCAAGGGGCAAGGTAAAAATCTAGGTAGGTGGTCGGGCGAGTATTTGGAAAATATTAGCGTACATAGGAGAAATGCCTTGTTGGTCAGTTTTGTAATTTATATTGTTTTTGTTTAAGTTTATGTGTACACATTCCGAGATCTGTAGTCTTTTTTTGTTACGTTGTGTAGAAAGAATTTTCGTGTCGTCGAAGTTAAAAGTGTGTTTTTGTGTAATGGCGTGTTTTGCAAGTGCAGATTTATCTATTTCTTTATTAGTGATGGTTCGTTTATGTTGTGTAATACGTGAGTGAATGTCATTTATGGTTTCTCCTATGTATACACCATTACAGGAAGGGGTTTGGCAAGGGACTTGGTAAACAACTCGGGTGGTATGTTCAAAAGGGATGGGATCTTTGAGTTTGGTGTAGAGGGTTTTGAGTTTGTTGGTAGTTTTCAAACCAAAGTTTAGGGAAGGGTAGGATTTTTTAATTGTCTTTGTAAGTTTATCAGTCAGTCCAGGTGTAAATGGTAGAGATCGGAACATTTGGGAACTGGGAGTTAGGGAAGAATTGGGAGAGATAGTGCTGGAAGGTTGGGATTTTACTTTTTTAACAAGGGATTTTATGAGGTTGGGGGGAAATTGGTTGCGTGCCAATATATCTGAGGCGATATTAATATTTTTATTGTGGAAGGAAGCATGGGATAGGGAGAGGACTCGGCGGAGGAGATTTCTGGCTACATTAATCTTGAGGTGGTAAGGATGGGATGAATGAAAATTAAGTAACCGTCCCGAGTATGTGGGTTTTGTGTACCAGTCAGTAATAATAGTACCGTCAGTCTGTCTAATTAGTAAGATGTCCAAGTATGGGAGCTGTCTGTCCTGTTCTATTTCGACTGTAAATTGAAGCCTAGGGTAAAAGGAATTGAAACAGGTAAGTATGTCAGTTAGTCTGTTTGGGTTAATCATCAGCAAAAGATCGTCTACGTATTTGCAGATGAATGAGATGTCATGGGGAAACTGTGGGACGAGGGAGTTGAGAAGATCGTTGAGAAGGATTGAGGATAAATCGGGTGCAAGACAGTTGCCCATGGCTAGACCTTCAATTTGTTTATAGAATTTCCCATCATATTTAAAAAAACCGCTGTTAACACAAAGTTTTAGACTTTCTATAAACAGATCAAAGGATAGAGGGCTATGGAGGTGGAGGGTGGGCCAATGGTTTTCGATAATTTCTAGCGTTTTGGCTAGTGGGACGTTAGTGAATAAGGATGTGGCATCAATGGAAACTAAAATGTGGCCGTGGGGAATGGTTAGGTTGGATAATTTAGAAATTAGGTCAAAAGAATTTTTTATATCATAGGGATTATTATGGCTAAGTATTTGTAATGAGGGAAGAAGAAATTTACTGAGGCTGGAAGAGGGAGAATCTATATTGGCAATGATGGGACGAAGGGGATTACCAGGTTTGTGGATTTTGGGGAGGCCATAGGCACGCGGTGGGAGGGAATTGTTAATTCCCCCCCCCCTTCTTAATTTCCCACAATTCCAAATCCACAAACCTGGTAATCCCCTTCGTCCCATCATTGCCAATATAGATTCTCCCTCTTCCAGCCTCAGTAAATTTCTTCTTCCCTCATTACAAATACTTAGCCATAATAATCCCTATGATATAAAAAATTCTTTTGACCTAATTTCTAAATTATCCAACCTAACCATTCCCCACGGCCACATTTTAGTTTCCATTGATGCCACATCCTTATTCACTAACGTCCCACTAGCCAAAACGCTAGAAATTATCGAAAACCATTGGCCCACCCTCCACCTCCATAGCCCTCTATCCTTTGATCTGTTTATAGAAAGTCTAAAACTTTGTGTTAACAGCGGTTTTTTTAAATATGATGGGAAATTCTATAAACAAATTGAAGGTCTAGCCATGGGCAACTGTCTTGCACCCGATTTATCCTCAATCCTTCTCAACGATCTTCTCAACTCCCTCGTCCCACAGTTTCCCCATGACATCTCATTCATCTGCAAATACGTAGACGATCTTTTGCTGATGATTAACCCAAACAGACTAACTGACATACTTACCTGTTTCAATTCCTTTTACCCTAGGCTTCAATTTACAGTCGAAATAGAACAGGACAGACAGCTCCCATACTTGGACATCTTACTAATTAGACAGACTGACGGTACTATTATTACTGACTGGTACACAAAACCCACATACTCGGGACGGTTACTTAATTTTCATTCATCCCATCCTTACCACCTCAAGATTAATGTAGCCAGAAATCTCCTCCGCCGAGTCCTCTCCCTATCCCATGCTTCCTTCCACAATAAAAATATTAATATCGCCTCAGATATATTGGCACGCAACCAATTTCCCCCCAACCTCATAAAATCCCTTGTTAAAAAAGTAAAATCCCAACCTTCCAGCACTATCTCTCCCAATTCTTCCCTAACTCCCAGTTCCCAAATGTTCCGATCTCTACCATTTACACCTGGACTGACTGATAAACTTACAAAGACAATTAAAAAATCCTACCCTTCCCTAAACTTTGGTTTGAAAACTACCAACAAACTCAAAACCCTCTACACCAAACTCAAAGATCCCATCCCTTTTGAACATACCACCCGAGTTGTTTACCAAGTCCCTTGCCAAACCCCTTCCTGTAATGGTGTATACATAGGAGAAACCATAAATGACATTCACTCACGTATTACACAACATAAACGAACCATCACTAATAAAGAAATAGATAAATCTGCACTTGCAAAACACGCCATTACACAAAAACACACTTTTAACTTCGACGACACGAAAATTCTTTCTACACAACGTAACAAAAAAAGACTACAGATCTCGGAATGTGTACACATAAACTTAAACAAAAACAATATAAATTACAAAACTGACCAACAAGGCATTTCTCCTATGTACGCTAATATTTTCCAAATACTCGCCCGACCACCTACCTAGATTTTTACCTTGCCCCTTAGGTATCCTTCCATTAACACCTTTTTCTCCTTTCCTGTCATAAAATGTCATAAACATCTGTTTGATCCTACCGCCCGTTTCCCCCACCTCTTGCTGTTTCCAGTTACATATACCCCTGCAGATTCCTTTTTTCCTTAGACACTTTCACAATGGTTACTTAATTGCCAACCTTGGTCTTCCTCTGCCGCTCGGCATTTCCATTGGTATGTAGTATCTTTTCTTTGTAAAATTAATTAATGTTACTATTAGCTACTATATTTGTCATTGGTATATAGTTCTCTTATTTCTTTGTAAAATCAATTAATGTTACTAATTACTATTAAAATCAATTACTGTACCTATTTTCTTTTTCTTTTTTTCATTCTACTCAGTCTAAGAATTTTAAGACGATATGTCCTGTTATAAGTTAAACTGTATCTATAGTTCTGTTACCTATCACAATTATAAATTTTTCTTGTTTGTTTCTGTATTAATTTTCTTTTTTTGTCATTTTAGCTGACGAAGGCTACCAATGAGTAGCCGAAACGTCCGAAATATAGATTTTTTTAAAACAAAATCATATTGAGGTTTATTTAGCCGAATCCCAACCATTCCATCTGTACTTATCACCTCGACGGCTAACTATCTAATCATCAAGAAAGAAAGAAAGTATTTTAGAACGTCCAATACAGATTTTTGTTTGAAGATCTGACGTTTTTTCTCCTAACCGAATTCCAAGACTTCGCATCACCTCAAAGGATAAATATTTCCATACCATTGTCAAATTTTTCATTGATTTGATTATTCCGTCTTGTAATTCTGCATCTGTTTGCGTTTATAAGCCGACGAAGGCTACCAAAGAGTAGACGAAACTTCCTTAATACTGGTTTATAAGCCGACGAAGGCTACCAAAGAGTAGCCGAAACTTCCTTAATACTGGTTTATAAGCCTACGAAGGCTACCAAAGAGTAGACGAAACTTCCTTAATACTGGTTTATAAGCCGACGAAGGCTACCAAAGAGTAGCCGAAACTTCCTTAATAGTGGTTTATAAGCCGACGAAGGCTACCAAAGAGTAGACGAAACTTCCTTAATACTGGTTTATAAGCCGACGAAGGCTACCAAAGAGTAGACGAAACTTCCTTAATAGTGGTTTATAACCCGACGAAGGCTACCAAAGAGTAGAAGAAACTTCCTTAATACTGGTTTATAAGCCTACGAAGGCTACCAAAGAGTAGACGAAACTTCCTTAATAGTGGTTTATAACCCGACGAAGGCTACCAAAGAGTAGACGAAACTTCCTTAATACTGGTTTATAAGCCGACGAAGGCTACCAAAGAGTAGCCGAAACTTCCTTAATACTGGTTTATAAGCCGACGAAGGCTACCAAAGAGTAGACGAAACTTCCTTAATACTGGTTTATAAGCCGACGAAGGCTACCAAAGAGTAGACGAAACTTCCTTAATAGTGGTTTATAACCCGACGAAGGCTACCAAAGAGTAGAAGAAACTTCCTTAATACTGGTTTATAAGCCTACGAAGGCTACCAAAGAGTAGACGAAACTTCCTTAATAGTGGTTTATAACCCGACGAAGGCTACCAAAGAGTAGACGAAACTTCCTTAATACTGGTTTATAAGCCGACGAAGGCTACCAAAGAGTAGCCGAAACTTCCTTAATACTGGTTTATAAGCCGACGAAGGCTACCAAAGAGTAGACGAAATTTCCTTAATACTGGTTTTTACCAAACTCTTATACATATTCTCCTAGCCGAATCCCAACTATTCCCTGACTGCTAATAATAATTCTAGTACTTGGGCGTATAAAAGGGGGGCTGAGGGGGCTGCAGCCCCTCCCAAAATTTTGATTTGATCGGTATAAATGTGTCATAAAATCTTTAAAAATAAGTCAAATAAGATCATTTAGTTCATAAAAAATATTTTATTTCATATGTAATAGCGTTTTAGTTGGCTAAAAATATTCCATGTTCCCCCCGAAATTTTCGCAGCCACCCCCCGAAATGATTTCTACATACGCCCTTGTGGTAGTGTTTATATATTGAACTCCAGTACAATGCAACAGCTGATATATTGTTGTTACACACTAGAGTGAAATAGATCCTGACATAGATTAGCTACCTCCATCAGCTAAAGGACGGGAGGTGATTCGTTTGTATTAGCTGTCATAATAAATAGGAGGAGGGGGGAGGGGGGTACAGGATGTGTAGAGGTCGGCACGCGTCAGCAGCTACAACAGGTATATATAAATATACACCCCTAGTAGAAGTAGGATAGTTATAATGGTCAATTAAGTTTTATTTAAATGCTAAAGAATTCACAAAATCTCGGGTTTGCTTTAGTGCTATTAAAAAAAAACAAAAAAAAACAAATTAGAAACTACGTCGACACAACGCGTGTCTGTGACGTTCTTATCCTTAGTGTCATTTGCTAAGCATGGAATACAGTAAAACCTCGTTAGCCCGGACCTCTTTTACGCGGACCAGTCTTGAAAACGAAAGTGAGCGATACACTAAACTGAGACAGCAGAAGGTCACTGCCTTTTTTTACTACAGACAGGGTATGTGTTTTTAGGTGTAAGAATGGCGTTTTTCCGTCATTCACTGGATAATCCGGATTTTCGTTAACTTGGATCGGCCCTGGTCCAAGTTGATCCGGGTAAACGAGACTTTATATATAGGTCATATTTTGCAAAAACGTTTTTACACCCACACCAATGAATTCTTGGTGAAAGTGAGATTTGAGGCGCCAATACTCACATTCGTCTTCTACGACATCCGCAGTTAAGAAATAACTGCTTAAAACTTCCGTTCGGGAAGATCTGTTATGGACAACCATTTTGCCTATAACATTGTTTCTCATTTTACGTTAACTTCTTTTACAGACAAATTAATTTTGCTCAAACCAAACACAAAAAATCGTTCAATACAATGAAACCAACAAATTCAAGATTTTAAGCACTTATATCTCGGATCGAGATCCTCCCATGGAAAATAGCCTCTGAGCCGTTTTTGGAGATATTTAAGAACCATGTCCATTAATAATTTTAAGCACTTATATCTCGGATCGAGATCCTCCCATGGAAAATAGCCTCTGAGCCGTTTTTGGAGATATTTAAGAACCATGTCCATTAATAATTTTAAGCACTTATATCTCGGATCGAGATCCTCCCATGGAAAATAGCCTCTGAGCCGTTTTTGGAGATATTTAAGAACCATGTCCATTAATAATTTTAAGCACTTATATCTCGGATCGAGATCCTCCCATGGAAAATAGCCTCTGAGCCGTTTTTGGAGATATTTAAGAACCATGTCCATTAATAATTTTAAGCACTTATATCTCGGATCGAGATCCTCCCATGGAAAATAGCCTCTGAGCCGTTTTTGGAGATATTTAAGAACCATGTCCATTAATAATTTTAAGCACTTATATCTCGGATCGAGATCCTCCCATGGAAAATAGCCTCTGAGCCGTTTTTGGAGATATTTAAGAACCATGTCCATTAATAATTTTAAGCACTTATATCTCGGATCGAGATCCTCCCATGGAAAATAGCCTCTGAGCCGTTTTTGGAGATATTTAAGAACCATGTCCATTAATAATTTTAAGCACTTATATCTCGGATCGAGATCCTCCCATGGAAAATAGCCTCTGAGCCGTTTTTGGAGATATTTAAGAACCATGTCCATTAATAATTTTAAGCACTTATATCTCGGATCGAGATCCTCCCATGGAAAATAGCCTCTGAGCCGTTTTTGGAGATATTTAAGAACCATGTCCATTAATAATTTTAAGCACTTATATCTCGGATCGAGATCCTCCCATGGAAAATAGCCTCTGAGCCGTTTTTGGAGATATTTAAGAACCATGTCCATTAATAATTTTAAGCACTTATATCTCGGATCGAGATCCTCCCATGGAAAATAGCCTCTGAGCCGTTTTTGGAGATATTTAAGAACCATGTCCATTAATAATTTTAAGCACTTATATCTCGGATCGAGATCCTCCCATGGAAAATAGCCTCTGAGCCGTTTTTGGAGATATTTAAGAACCATGTCCATTAATAATTTTAAGCACTTATATCTCGGATCGAGATCCTCCCATGGAAAATAGCCTCTGAGCCGTTTTTGGAGATATTTAAGAACCATGTCCATTAATAATTTTAAGCACTTATATCTCTGATCGAGATCCTCCCATGGAAAATAGCCTCTGAGCCGTTTTTGGAGATATTTAAGAACCATGTCCATTAATAATTTTAAGCACTTATATCTCGGATCGAGATCCTCCCATGGAAAATAGCCTCTGAGCCGTTTTTGGAGATATTTAAGAACCATGTCCATTAATAATTTTAAGCACTTATATCTCGGATCGAGATCCTCCCATGGAAAATAGCCTCTGAGCCGTTTTTGGAGATATTTAAGAACCATGTCCATTAATAATTTTAAGCACTTATATCTCGGATCGAGATCCTCCCATGGAAAATAGCCTCTGAGCCGTTTTTGGAGATATTTAAGAACCATGTCCATTAATAATTTTAAGCACTTATATCTCGGATCGAGATCCTCCCATGGAAAATAGCCTCTGAGCCGTTTTTGGAGATATTTAAGAACCATGTCCATTAATAATTTTAAGCACTTATATCTCGGATCGAGATCCTCCCATGGAAAATAGCCTCTGAGCCGTTTTTGGAGATATTTAAGAACCATGTCCATTAATAATTTTAAGCACTTATATCTCGGATCGAGATCCTCCCATGGAAAATAGCCTCTGAGCCGTTTTTGGAGATATTTAAGAACCATGTCCATTAATAATTTTAAGCACTTATATCTCGGATCGAGATCCTCCCATGGAAAATAGCCTCTGAGCCGTTTTTGGAGATATTTAAGAACCATGTCCATTAATAATTTTAAGCACTTATATCTCGGATCGAGATCCTCCCATGGAAAATAGCCTCTGAGCCGTTTTTGGAGATATTTAAGAACCATGTCCATTAATAATTTTAAGCACTTATATCTCGGATCGAGATCCTCCCATGGAAAATAGCCTCTGAGCCGTTTTTGGAGATATTTAAGAACCATGTCCATTAATAATTTTAAGCACTTATATCTCGGATCGAGATCCTCCCATGGAAAATAGCCTCTGAGCCGTTTTTGGAGATATTTAAGAACCATGTCCATTAATAATTTTAAGCACTTATATCTCGGATCGAGATCCTCCCATGGAAAATAGCCTCTGAGCCGTTTTTGGAGATATTTAAGAACCATGTCCATTAATAATTTTAAGCACTTATATCTCGGATCGAGATCCTCCCATGGAAAATAGCCTCTGAGCCGTTTTTGGAGATATTTAAGAACCATGTCCATTAATAATTTTAAGCACTTATATCTCGGATCGAGATCCTCCCATGGAAAATAGCCTCTGAGCCGTTTTTGGAGATATTTAAGAACCATGTCCATTAATAATTTTAAGCACTTATATCTCGGATCGAGATCCTCCCATGGAAAATAGCCTCTGAGCCGTTTTTGGAGATATTTAAGAACCATGTCCATTAATAATTTTAAGCACTTATATCTCGGATCGAGATCCTCCCATGGAAAATAGCCTCTGAGCCGTTTTTGGAGATATTTAAGAACCATGTCCATTAATAATTTTAAGCACTTATATCTCGGATCGAGATCCTCCCATGGAAAATAGCCTCTGAGCCGTTTTTGGAGATATTTAAGAACCATGTCCATTAATAATTTTAAGCACTTATATCTCGGATCGAGATCCTCCCATGGAAAATAGCCTCTGAGCCGTTTTTGGAGATATTTAAGAACCATGTCCATTAATAATTTTAAGCACTTATATCTCGGATCGAGATCCTCCCATGGAAAATAGCCTCTGAGCCGTTTTTGGAGATATTTAAGAACCATGTCCATTAATAATTTTAAGCACTTATATCTCGGATCGAGATCCTCCCATGGAAAATAGCCTCTGAGCCGTTTTTGGAGATATTTAAGAACCATGTCCATTAATAATTTTAAGCACTTATATCTCGGATCGAGATCCTCCCATGGAAAATAGCCTCTGAGCCGTTTTTGGAGATATTTAAGAACCATGTCCATTAATAATTTTAAGCACTTATATCTCGGATCGAGATCCTCCCATGGAAAATAGCCTCTGAGCCGTTTTTGGAGATATTTAAGAACCATGTCCATTAATAATTTTAAGCACTTATATCTCGGATCGAGATCCTCCCATGGAAAATAGCCTCTGAGCCGTTTTTGGAGATATTTAAGAACCATGTCCATTAATAATTTTAAGCACTTATATCTCGGATCGAGATCCTCCCATGGAAAATAGCCTCTGAGCCGTTTTTGGAGATATTTAAGAACCATGTCCATTAATAATTTTAAGCACTTATATCTCGGATCGAGATCCTCCCATGGAAAATAGCCTCTGAGCCGTTTTTGGAGATATTTAAGAACCATGTCCATTAATAATTTTAAGCACTTATATCTCGGATCGAGATCCTCCCATGGAAAATAGCCTCTGAGCCGTTTTTGGAGATATTTAAGAACCATGTCCATTAATAATTTTAAGCACTTATATCTCGGATCGAGATCCTCCCATGGAAAATAGCCTCTGAGCCGTTTTTGGAGATATTTAAGAACCATGTCCATTAATAATTTTAAGCACTTATATCTCGGATCGAGATCCTCCCATGGAAAATAGCCTCTGAGCCGTTTTTGGAGATATTTAAGAACCATGTCCATTAATAATTTTAAGCACTTATATCTCGGATCGAGATCCTCCCATGGAAAATAGCCTCTGAGCCGTTTTTGGAGATATTTAAGAACCATGTCCATTAATAATTTTAAGCACTTATATCTCGGATCGAGATCCTCCCATGGAAAATAGCCTCTGAGCCGTTTTTGGAGATATTTAAGAACCATGTCCATTAATAATTTTAAGCACTTATATCTCGGATCGAGATCCTCCCATGGAAAATAGCCTCTGAGCCGTTTTTGGAGATATTTAAGAACCATGTCCATTAATAATTTTAAGCACTTATATCTCGGATCGAGATCCTCCCATGGAAAATAGCCTCTGAGCCGTTTTTGGAGATATTTAAGAACCATGTCCATTAATAATTTTAAGCACTTATATCTCGGATCGAGATCCTCCCATGGAAAATAGCCTCTGAGCCGTTTTTGGAGATATTTAAGAACCATGTCCATTAATAATTTTAAGCACTTATATCTCGGATCGAGATCCTCCCATGGAAAATAGCCTCTGAGCCGTTTTTGGAGATATTTAAGAACCATGTCCATTAATAATTTTAAGCACTTATATCTCGGATCGAGATCCTCCCATGGAAAATAGCCTCTGAGCCGTTTTTGGAGATATTTAAGAACCATGTCCATTAATAATTTTAAGCACTTATATCTCGGATCGAGATCCTCCCATGGAAAATAGCCTCTGAGCCGTTTTTGGAGATATTTAAGAACCATGTCCATTAATAATTTTAAGCACTTATATCTCGGATCGAGATCCTCCCATGGAAAATAGCCTCTGAGCCGTTTTTGGAGATATTTAAGAACCATGTCCATTAATAATTTTAAGCACTTATATCTCGGATCGAGATCCTCCCATGGAAAATAGCCTCTGAGCCGTTTTTGGAGATATTTAAGAACCATGTCCATTAATAATTTTTTTTCTAATACTAATTAAACACCAAATGTGGTAATACCGACGAATTCAATGCGTCTAGAAAATTATTCAACTCAAACCGCCATTTTAAAATAAATAAAACTATAATTCCACAAAGTTCTACTTTTATTTTCCACTTTTCTTGGAAACGATTATATATATATGACTATTTTTTTTTCATTGTGCTCGAGGCGTGTCAACCTTTGAGCTCATTAACGCCAGATTTATGACTTTGACTCAAAATGGTTTCATTTGAAATAATGAAACATCTTTTCTAATGGTCAAACCAAAAACCCTTTCTAAATAACTTGTAAAAATGTACTGTAAAATGTAAAGCTGTCATCGCAACGGGTTTTTCAAAATAGTTTTCCGTTGGGCGGATTTTGCAAGAACAAACGAATTTTTATCCAAATCGAACAATTTCGAAGGGTGCTAGATAGCGAACAGACAAATATACATATATCAAGCTATTCTAGTAGGTTTACCTCATCAATGAAATATGTTAATGAATGAAGCTTCTAGCCACAATTCCATTCATCCTTCTCGACCTCTGAACTCTACTACTCTTGTTGTCTAGAGAAGTGAGGAAGTTGGTATTATTACATTTACCGAATTAGTTTTTTGGTAGCCGAATATTAATGAGAACATCCTCCCAGGACGATGTTTCGGTACTTCCGCTCTTCAAGAGATCTAAACAAACCAGTTAATTACTAGCTTACTCATTATCCGGAGTTATGGACTCTTGCCAGGATGGGGTGCGGCTATATCCTTGCTACGAGTGGGTCTACGGGGGAGAGTGTGGACAGCACTATGACCCGGTCGAAGATAGGTTGCGGCTATAGCCTTCAGCCTGTGGATATAATATGTGCAGCACTGTGCTGCAGGTGCTGTGTTGTGGGTCTACAGAAAATACCGTGAACAGCACTAGGTTCTAGCCCCCTGATGCCAGTAGAGGGGGTGCATATTGCCTTTCAGAATCTTGGAGATAATGTAGACAGCACTAATCTCCATCCTGACCAGAGATCTCCAAACATTCCAGCCTTAGTTCAATGCTGATGACTCGAGTAATTTCCAAAGGCAAACGCCGGTCTAATTATCCTAACATTGTCTATAGTTTTACTCCAGACGACGGGTACGCGTCCTGATGACTTGGGGGCCCGCGGGCCGTAGTTTGGAGATCTCTCATCTAGAGGAGGAGGATTGCAGATTGCTCAAGTCGCTTTCATAGTTACCTTGCAAGAACACAACCAAAGCCATCGTCATGCTCGACAAACGGCTAACCTTAGGCCTTAACTACAAGCATGGGGTGGAAGTCTGAAAAAGAGCCAAAATATCTAATATCTGCTAAATCTAATTTACCATCTAGAATCAATCTCAAATTATTTAATGCTCTGTTTAGCATTTTCCGAAGGAATTTAGGTATTATGGTTGCACCCATGAATAAATTTTAAACAAATTTCTTCAAATATTCATTGATTCTACTTTCTCCATATTGAAAATGACGCCCCTATATGCAGGGTTACTGGTAAGTCGACCCACATCCATCGCGAGGTGTTAGTTTTCGTCAAAAGAGACAATTTTAAGCCTATATTGCCAAAAGTTACCCGTTTCTGAGATATTTTAGGCTTTTTTTTAAAAAAAAAACACTGTTGCTTAAGTTTTGAGAATTTTTTTTTTATTTCTAGGTTTCATTGTTTTTGTATCTAAGACATTCAGAATAAGCTATTATTTAAAACAAACTGTCAAATTTTCACGGGACAACGCATGTTACTACCCAATACCTGAAATTTACATTATTTTTTCCCTAAAACCTGTAACTTCAACTCTATCTTAAAAAAGTCCGACTCGCAGGAACTGCAGCATCTTAGCGCGGTTCCGTTCATGTCCCTAGTGCCATTTGATAAGCTTAGAAAAAAAAAAAACTTATTTTTTTTTTATATATATATCTCGTGAAAATTGTCAAAATCCTCTCGAACATCTCGAATAAAAGTGATATTAAGGCGTCAGGGACACCGACAATAGCTGACTTTTACACAGAAGCGGAAATTACAGAATCTGGCTCTCATTCTAAAGCAAAGCTCTATAAATCAATACAAAATATGCCTAATAAAGCCTTTCTAGAGGATACAGAAGCATGGGCGTATATGAGGGGGGGGGGGCTGAGGGGGCTCCAGCCCCTCCCGAAATTTTGAATTGATGATAAAAACTTCTCGTAAAACCCTTAAAAATAAATTACATAAGATCACTTAGTTCATAAAACATATTTTATTTTACGTGTAATAGCGTTTTAGTTGCCTAAAACTATTCCAAGCTCTAAATATTTAGTATTCCATACCCTGGAAATGGTCTCAGCCCCCCCCCCGAAATTGTTTTTATATACGCCCATGTACAGAAGGATCAAGAAGAAGTACACAAGATTGAGTAGAATACCCTGCCTAATATAGCCTATATAGAATAATATGCCGAATAAAACCTATCTAGTAAATACACAAGGACAAATAAAAGTCTTGACGAATAACAAGTCAAGAAAAAAAACTTTATTTAACAAAATAAAACAAAGTTTAGTTGCCCAACTACAATAGAATAATATACCTAATTAAGTCTATGGAGTAGACACAAATGGACCAAAAACAAGTCTTGTGGAATATTGTTTTTTTTCTAATTAAATACTTTTTATCAATATTTAGTATATAACCTTTGTTGAAAACTATTGATTGCTAATTGATGAATCGGTTTACAACTAAGTAGTCTTTATGAATATTTAGTATATAACCTTATCTTTGGATCTGAGTTTTTGGGGTGCTCTCCGCCTAGGCTTTGTATTTGTGTCGGCAGATACCTGGGGTATATTTACAGCTCTTGAGGATTAACTCTCAGCAGGTAAATTTCCTGCGGCCCCCTTGTTTCTACGGGCATTGAACCGCCATATTCGCTCATAGTATCTAACCGTTGTGAAGTTTATTTTTTGGATTTAGGACTTAATATACATATGTAGACTAAATCATAGCAAGAAGTAATCCTCCGTCGTCGGTTCTTAACTATGTAGACTCGCTAATGTTATCCAATCTTAGATACATCGTATTTAAAATCCACAGCAAAAACACGACATTTCATCAGAATCCCCTGCTGAATAAAACTTATATAGAATAATATGCAAAATAAAGCCTTCCTAGCTGTTTTATAGCCAAATAGATTTATATTCTATAATCAATAAGAAAAACCTACTAACAATAAAAAAACTATGGGTAACAGATGAAAATAGGGAATACCAAGAATAATTCTAAAGAACGAAATCAACACCAGTACTGTAATCTAGATATTCATACGGCATCTTCGAATTCTAACAAACAAAATATTGATTCTAATTATACGTATCCTGTTTTATTGACAAATACATTTGACTACTATAAGCAATTAAAAACACTAGGGAATATGCCAAAGGACTCGGAGTAGGAGCCTCGACAGTTTCAAGACATTTGAAGGAAATCGACAAATCCAAAACTGACATTTCATACGGTACAGCCTGATATATTTTTAACAATGAATTGTTTTTCTTATTTTAATTAATCTGTTTTATTGTCAAATACATTATCCAACTTTAAGCAATTAAAAAATAACAAGGAATAAAAACAAACAAAAAGAACCGTTCGAATAAACGAAATCAATTACTTCAAAGTTTAAGCACTTAGTTCTCCGATTGACATAGCCTAATCGAAAATTGTTTCAGAATCTTTTTTGTAGAACATTTAGTAAGCTTTCGCATGGTAACCCTCCGTTTACCAATATTCCTAACCGTCTTCGAGATATTAGGGAATGTATACGAAGTTCCCAAAACATTTCATGTCTGTTAATAAAATATTTTATTCTAATCCTTCCTTAGCTCCAAACGTAACCAAAATTTTAACATATTATTGTTGATGAAATTCACGGAACATGCAGAAAATGTTTCAACTGAATCCCATAATTTTAAGTATCAAAATCAAAGACAAAAAGAACAGTTCGAATAAGCGAAATCAATTACTTTAAAGTTTTAAGCACTTATTTCTCCGATTGACATCGCCTAATCAAAACTTTTATTAGATCCTTTTTTGTAGAGCATTTAGTAAGCTTTCTAATGGTATTCTTCCGTTTCCCAAATTCTCAACCTTTTTCGAGATATTAAGGAAAGTATACAAAGTTACCAAAACTTTTTTTATGTCTGTTAATAAAATATTTTATTCTAACCCTTCCTTAACTCCAAACGCAACCACAATTTCAACATATTAGTTTTAATGAAAGTAGAACATGCAGTAAATGTTTCAACTGAATCCCATGATTCTAAGTACCCAAACCAAAAACGGCATTCAAAAATTATTTTTTCAGTTTTCTCGAAAACGGTTAAAGCTATCGCCTTGAAAATGGTTCCATTCGTTTTCCTAGCCCAAGAAGCCTATAAAAAGAGTACTTACAAGCTTATGAACTCAAAAACGTAGGCGTTACGATTTTTTTTTGCGCGAATTTCGCCCCAAACGCCATCTTCCAGTGGGCGGATTTTGCTGGTTTACGAACTTGACCTTTGAAATTGGACGACAGATTTTTGTATTAAATTTCATCAAAATCGGACCATCAGGGAAGCCAGAAATGAGCGAACAGACAAATATATATATATATATATATATATATATATATATATATATATAAATAAATATATACATATATATATATAAATATATACATATATATATATATATATATATATATATATATATATATATACAAATTTGAACCACCGTTATTTTCGGTCTCTAGGGGTTCTGAAACGCGAAATTTTCTTGTCGGCACTTCCGGATTGTTTCATTGTATCAACCTTATAAGCGGGGTTCCTCCCTATGGGGGAGGGAGGAACCGCGCTAAAAAAAAGTATTAGTAGCTATTCCTGCATGGTATACTGAAAGCATCCCTGTTTATTACGCTACATTCAATAAAGTTACTGACCTGTAAGTCAGGTAAAATTTTACTTAACAGAATAAAATTGCCTGACAGCTGAAAAGCAATATTCTTAAAAGGGAATTAAGGTGGCGATTGTGATGGTGTATTAGAAATAATGGTGGCCATATTGGACTTGAACTTTAATTTAATAACAAAATATTCTTAATAACTTTTTTTTTTTTTTTTTTAATGATTTCTTTAATTTTTTTTTATAATGCATTTTCCTTTAGCGTCACTACCTTTTCTCAGTTTTTATGAATTTCTTTCTAAGAATTATAAACATTTTACCTGACTATTATACCTTTTTTTAGTAGCTTAATAAACGGATATGTTTTTAGTATAACTTGCAGGAATAGCTACTAGCATTTTTTTCAGAAAGGTAGAGTTGAAGTTTCAGGTTTTAACGAAAATGTAAAGTTTAGTTGTTGGGTCGTACCATCCATTGTCCGTAAAATGTTTTTGTTTTGATCAAATCTCAAGTAGATCTTGATAACATCAATGCTTGGGCCGCAGCTAATAAGCTTTCCCTGAATCCAGACAAATCCCAAGCCATTGTTATAGGCTCCCAATCCCTCATAAGTTCCACTTCCCCTTTTCCAGCCCTTTACCTCAATAGCATCCCTATAAAATATTGTAAATCAGTTAAAAATCTTGGGATCATATTTGATCAAAACCTTTCCTGGAAAAATCACATTTCCCAAATTCCCCGTCGATCCATATTTATCCTCAGACAGCTGGACCTCTCCCGCCATCTCCTGCCAACAAAGACCCGTCAACTCCTCGTAACGTCCCTATTATTCCCCTAGTTTGACTACGGTTGTTTGGTGTACGGTGGACTTTCTGGCCATCTCGAGGCAAAACTCAAACGCCTCATGAACTGTTTCATTGGTTTTATCCTCGGGATCCCCAGAGACTCCCACATATCACATTTCTACCAGGAGCTAAATTGGCTATTCCCTCTTTATCGTCGACAGTACTTCCTCGGCTCAGTCCTTTACCAAGTCATTCAATCCCGAAGACCTTATATTTTTCAACTTATTAAATTTAAATCCTCTGTTCCCTCCCGTAACACCCGATCTCGTCCTTCCGATCTTTATATTCCTTCCCACCATACTGCATTATTCGACACATCATTCGTCGCCCGTGCCACCTCGCTATGGAATTCCTTACCTCTGTCTGTCCGCCATTATACCAACCTAGAAACCTTTAAATCCCTACTCTTCCACCACTTTTTATCCCTGCAAGATATACTCAATCCCTAATTTATATACAAGCTGTATTATTTATAATTTTTTATAAATGGTTCACTATTCTGTACACTGAAAATTATTCCTATGGGAAATATGTCCCGGAATAAAAATAAAAAAAATTCATTTCATCTATCGCCTGGCGAAGGATGTGGGCCGACTTACCAGTAACCCTGTATAAGTGTATTTTTATGTTTACATAGGTGTTACCCGGCGTGCCATGCTACACCTACTTTCTGCATCTATAAAAGCAAAAATAAATTAGAAACCAAATAATTAATATTAAAATCCAATAACGCAAATCTATAACTATTTGGGTTCATTGTTTCGAATTCGTAATCTCCGAACTGTGAGTCATAGACGATTTTAACCTAGTCTATGACTCTCCCCGCGTCAAGACCTACATGTGTGCCAAGTTTGGTGAAAATCGGACGAAAGGTGTGGATTTGTATAATGATCAAACAAACAGACAGACAGCTGGTAGACGTTTTTGACTTAGCCTACGAGACTTCCCGTATCAAGACCTACCATTATTCCAAGTTTGGTCAAAATCGGTCAAACGGTGTGTATTTGTATAAGGAACAAACAGACAAACGGAGGAACAGACAGATACGTGATTTTTTATAGATACAGATAAATATATTTTTCAGAAAGATATGACGACTTGTAACTAAATATTCTCCAAACCTACCAGTCCTCCCCCACATCTTCAGACCTTGACGCCCGCTTGCAGCGAGATGAGTGCGGGAACATATGGTTAAGTTGTAAAGAAACTGATGAAGATCTGACAGTGTTTAATGAGATATTTCTCGTTAGTGTTCGATGCTGGCAGTATATTCTATTCTTGTTATGTACAATCGTTCGTTCTGAGTCATCGCAGTAACACCTACTTTAGACACCGATTCCTCTATGTCGGATGACTGGTCCCTCTATGCAGTCCGTTTAATTATGAAAACTAGGACAGAGATGCTGGATCTAAACAGTAGACCATGGCGTACAGACGAGCGTGCACGCTGCTCCATGTACAATCTCAAGGAGGAGGAAGACATGATGCACTTTATTGCTATGGCTAATAAAAGAACCAGAAGGGGCGTGGCCGGAGGGGAGCTAGGAATTCTTACACATCGGCTGGATGCAGCGCGTGCGAACTACCTGGTTCTTTTTTTTTGCGGGCGGACTGTAGGTGTCCTATAATGATAGATTTCCCGAAATCTCTCCGCGGAAGAAGATAAGTTGCTTCTGGATGGAAGTAACTGGGAAATACTGTATAAATATTTAAATAATTCATACAAATGTTATCAATTTAATTATTACTTAAAAAATGTAGTTTATACATTTTTCATTTTTATTGTATTTATATATTAATTTTTATATTTTTTTTGTTGGTGTTTGTTTAAGGAAAAGTATATAAGAGTCTATCTATCTTATTTTTGAATTAATTAATGTTTATATGCACTCTGGCTGTTGGACACAGCCCAAGCCTATGTAAATTGTTCGGTTATTGTTTTATGAAACATCTGTATATATATAGGTACAACATAAATTTACATTCATTTATTCATTGTTACATTCATTCAATATACTTCATACCTTCGGAAGACAATATACACAACTATAGGTTGTTCAATTAGATTGACCTTAATTCCGCATGCGCGAAATTCTAAGGAAAATATTCCCCAAAGTTCCGCCATTTGAAAGAGCAACGCGCTAAGTGAAACTCAATAAAAACTGATTATGTCTCGTTTAGTACTAGAGAAGGCTTTGAGATGTCAGGCAAGGGAGATAGTGTTTAATGTTTATCAATACTTAGCCAAAGCTAAGGCTAAGTAAAATTTAAACTATGCCGTTGCCAGTTCAAATAATTTTTATTCTTTTCATTTTTTTTTGTTTTTTTTTTTTATTTCCATAATTTTCAGTATAAAAATATTTTTTCCACTAAACTTAATCTAATGAGATATATGAACTTTATATTAAAATGAGGGCCCCTTGAAGGGCCCTCACACTGGCAAAAATGTTGCTCAACATTTTGAGCACAAATATTGAGTGTATTTTTGTACAAAATATTGAATGGTTGTGGACCTCTCACACTGCACAAAAATATTGCACAAAATTGTATAAAAGCCTTTATGGATATTTTTTTTGATTAAGGCATTTCACTTGGGCCATTGTTTTCTATGTATATATGTGCAATTGAAATTGCATTGGCGTAAAAAGGTAGAAGAATGAATTATTTGAAACAAAATATTTAATCAAATCAATATAGTTTTAATGGACAGGATAAAATAAAGATGAAAAAAGGATGTAAAATACTCCAAAATGTATTGTAAACACTTACTCGTTGAATGACAATATTTTGTCAGCCCCCTCACACTGGACTCTATTATGCTACAAAATATTGACAGGTCTTCAAAAGTGTTCTAAACATTCAGAAAACTTTTGAACGTCCTACAAAATATTGAATACTCCATTTTTTTTTTCACAATATTCGTCCTCACACTCACAATATTTTTTCAAAAGACCAACATCTTCAAAATTTTTAGTAAACCTTTTGCCAGTGTGAGGGCCCCATAAGAATTGTATCTAAGCAGCAGCCGACAATAATATTGTAACAAAAGCCCGCTTCTCATGACTATCTCGTTAAAAAACATCTTCTGAGAAATTGTGAAGCCGACAATTATCCTATTTCCGAAGCTACCTACATTCTCTACTCGGATCCTCTCCTTTCGACTTAACTTGTTCTACTCGCTTCCTAGTCATGATACCGCTCGCTTCTTAAGAAGATACCGGCAATCATTTTTGACCCGAAACTTGGACTTTTTTGCCTCGAAACTTGGTACATAGCACTCACATTGGGGAAGTTCGTCAACCAGCAATATGCCCCTAATGGTCAGCATTTTGATATATATATATATATATATATATATATATATATATTAAAAATTCTTATAGTAGAATAAAAGATAAATTAACCTAAGGTTCTTTTATTCATAGCTCTGTCCATAAAATTTAGAAAAATTAGACAAAAAATCAATTCGTCAAAAATATAGTATATATAGTAGGGCTTTTGGGTCTGTTTGCGAAGACCACAAAGTACTTCTAAAAGTATTACCTAAAAGTAATACTTTTAGGCTTGTAGAACATAAATGAACACAAGCCGAATATATTTCAGCAAGCAATATTTATATTAATAAATTAAAAAAGGTTAATATTATAAACATCAATGGTAATTGTGAAGTTTAGGGGCCTCCTCACCGATTTTTTTGTCCGGTGGTTCTATAAAATATTTATTTCGCATTATGGGCAAACGTGCTATGCGTTTCCGCTCGCTAAGCTCGCTCAAGGAGATATTAAAACTCTAGTCAATCCAACTTGCTAATATTAATAGAATTCTATTAATTTCTGCGAGTTGGACTGACTTGAGTGTTAAAGGTTACTTTACTACCAGCAACAACCAATAGAAATGCGAATGAGTTATGCGCATGCGCTGAATCACTGTTGTAATCACTACAGATACTTCACAAGTAAGTGGTTGTGCTCTTCCCAAACAGACCCGGGCTTTTTTTCAAGTGAAACGCCACTTGCCCTAGTGGGAATCGAGCCCCAACCTTATTATTTTTACCCAAGGGCTGCTAACGCCTTAACACTCACGGCCAACAAGCCTTCAGACGTTTAGTTATTAAAAGTTTAAAAGGTTCCTATTCTTGGAATGAGCCATAAACTATATTTTTTGATAACAATGGTAATGTGATACTAGTAATAACCATTTGTGATATAGTTTCAACGACTCAAGAGTGAATAGAGTGCTGGTGTGAAAGATAGGGGTCGGAGGTGGCTGCTGGTGTTTAAGGAGAGACAATTGAAAGGTCAGATGCGGGCACCAAGCTGGATTATCTACAACCAACAGCTCACAACTCTTCTTCCAATTTAGAGGCAAATGTCCTATCTTGGTTCACGCACACGCCAACATGGCGTTTCCTCATTATCTTACAGAAGTCCAGTTACGCAGTCCTTCTTTAGGATACCCCGCGCCAGAACTCTCTTGAATATTAATGGAGTAAACAGATTTTGGACTATGGTACTCAAACTGCGCCGTATGAATCCTAACTATACGTAAGTCGATTCTTACGAACATCCAACATAGTTCCAAAAGAGAATGCGTCTGTGAGTATATTGTCCATGTATTAATTGCCTTCATTTTCTTACTGCAAAGTAAATTACTTTTTAGAATCAGACACAAGCGATTAAGAAGCCTTCAGCTCCAATTTTACTATTTTTTGGGCTTACTGGTTTTTGGGTTCCTCAGGTTCATGGATACTGTCATCATCAGCCAACGCTCCATCAGACATGCAATACGGCACGCTTTCAATACAAAACGTCATGTTTTGTAGCTGACACAGGATTACTTGCATAGAGTTTCAAGTCTATGCAATAGTCAATAGACTGTAACTTACACCACCTGTTGAGAGTATTTCTCTGTAGGACAAGGTGTTTCGTGGAGCGTCGGCACTAGGTCTCGGATGGTGCCTGTACGATGGCAACCACCAGTTGGCAGTGTTTCTCAGCGAGAAACTATGCAATGATGACGGGATGTTACATGGAGCGTCGGATGCTGCCTGTACATATCTATCACTCTTTGGGAGTGTTCATCTGCGGGAAACTATGCTATGATGACGCGATGTAACACGGAGCGTCTGCACTAGGTGTCGGATGGTGCCTATACGATGCCAAACGCCTGTTGGAAGTGTTTCTCTGCAGGAAACTGTGCTAAGATAACCCGATGTTACATGGAGTGTCGGCACTAGGTGTCGTATGGTGCCTATACGGTGCCTACCACCTGTTGGAATTGTTTGTCTGCATGGATAGAAAGAAAATTACCTGTAACTAGTAAATCACCGCAAATTGCAATCTATTTTGGGAGAAGCAGCTAATAATCCGTACAAGCCACAGAATCGCCACAACCTGGTAAATTAGCTTCATCTCTAATTCCTCCTTGGCCATGGAGGACCTCAAGGACTTGAGACAAATTATCATAATTCTATCTTACAAGACTCCAAGCCATGATTTACAACAAATTATTGTACAATCATAAAGATCTGATCCAGCATTAGTCTATTCTCAGAGAAGATATCATGTCTTCCTGACAATTCAAGAACGATATATCTGCTAACTATATATATATGTACATACAAAGATGGTTTAAAAATAATTGGACGATTGGGCAATCTCATTGCGCTTAAAATTTTAATATGTCGGTTTCGTTCTTTTGAACGGTTTTTTCTTTGTTTACGTCAGTTTTTTTGTTATAAATTGATTTTAATAGTAAAATGAGTATTTTATTAAAAGAGGGTACGAAAAAGAGAGAGATATTTGCAATTATATGTATAGATAGTGTAGCCTAGAGCGAACTTTGGGAAAGCGGAAAGAGTAGTTTCCGCTTATGTGAGTTTCCTGTTGTGGTGCCTAAATTCTTCTCTTTGGGATTTCATTTCACATTTGTACGCACCTGTGTACATTTTCACGAAAGAGAAAAAAACACGTTGGCTATTTCTATTCTAAGCGTTCCAATGGACGCTACGGATAGTAACGGAAACGCGCAAAGATGAGGCAGTTCCTGCGAGCCGGACTTTCTTATCATACGCCTCTAGTTGTTATAAGCAAAGGGAATCTGAGGACTCTGAATGTTGAGGAGTATCGAAGTGATTGTAGGATATCAACAAGTGGTTGTTGTCAACACCGATTCATCAGTTCTAATTGCGCTTGATTGTGGATGAGTGTGAGAGCCAGGATGCTCGAAGTGGCTTCTAGTTCGGTTCATTAGTATCACTCACCTAGCTAGCTGTGTGTCGCGCGCACGCTCTACACCGCGCTTCATCGTTCTTGGTGATGTAAACACATTCTAAAGGCATTGGCGTTCTTGAGGAGGACTTGACAACTGGGGAAAATGCTCATAATAATAATAATAATAACAAATAATAGGGCCAACGGCCAAAGCACGTTGAGTGCGCCGGTTCCCGTTGATCACCGAAGTTAAGCAGCGTCGGGCGTGGCCACTACCTGAATGGGTGACCGAGCACATGCTGTTTTTTCTTGTTTTATTTTTCGTGTTTAACGGCGTATTAACAATTAGGTTATTAATGCCGGAATCATGCTGTTGGCATTATAAAGGGGTCGCAACCTGTTGATAGCCCGGCGTTATTACCCCAACCGTTGATATGCCGTTAATCACACAAAAGAAAATAAAAAATAGGGAAAGTGGGGTCTCCCCGTGGTCTATTGGCTAACTTCTAAGATTCTCATGGAGGAAATGGAGGATTGAGTCCCACCTGCAGCAGGGATGTTTCTCACTTCAGGGCCAATCGAACGATTCCCGGGTGCACATCGGATGTCGGCGGTAATGGTCCAGAAGTCGGTACTCCGTTAAAAAAAAAAATAATAATTATTCCTAGTCATAGAACTTGATTGGTGAATGGATCATCATGGTTTAAGGAATCCGGTGAATTGCATGCTGACATTATGTATCAGAAGATCTTGTTAAGTTTCTCTGTGTTATCAATTTCAAGTATGCCTTGTATTTTATGTACATCACTTGATGCAGAGAGAAATGCTTGTAAATATTTGTGTCTGTTTTACATTAGCTTTTCACAGTAGAGAAGAAAGTAGAACAGTTTGTTAGAGATTAATTGGTTACAGAAAACGCAGGTTTCCTCGGCTTCCAAGTAGAAATTTTTGTTTTTCGTTCAGAGCTTAATTAATTCGGGATTTGAAACTTTTGACAGACTTAATGCTCTTAGCTTTTGTGTGTTAGCTCAATACATCAAATAGGACTAGGGGCTGGAAATAGTTCTATGTATGGGATATATTAATTCATAAAATACATTAAATCTTAGAATTTTACATTATTATATGGGTTTACATTCCTCACGAAAGATTAAGGCAAAACATTAACTGTTTATATTCCAAGCTTTCCAAAGGACACTAGGAAGAATAACGAAAACTCACTAAGATGAAGCAGTTCCCGAGAGTTGAACTTTTTAACCGCGCCCGTCCTCTGACCTGCTTCTTGACACAGTCCATACTCCTTGAAAAGACACTAGAATTATAACGGAATTGTAAGATAAAGGATGGTATTTAACATGGTGGAACAGTTAGTACAAGGTCATCTACCATTTAGGAATAGAGACTAGCGGAAGGTATGGGGACTGGAACAGGTGGAGAGATAATAGTTACAAGGGTGTAATTGGCTAGATGGTGCTTTATGATCGGGTCTTGTATCGCCAGATGGACGATTAAAGCTATGAATGCAACTTTAACTATAACTTATCATCAGAACTATTACTTACCGAAATAAATGCTGAGCACTTCGGCTAGCAGGAACTGTATCGTCATCTTGAATTTCCCTACGGTAATCATTCCAGGAAAAAGTTGAAAACAGTTATTTTTTCTTCAGAAATTTGGAAAAATCGTCCAAGAGGCAGGACCTAAGTACTTCCAGTAGCGGGTGCAGATACCTTTGTCAAGTAGGTACCAGAATTCATATCGTCCCTTCCATTGCGTCCTGAGACGTTGCTCTTAGATTGTGGACGATACGGCTTGTCTCAACTCTAACCCCTTTAGAATAGCCTTCAATGCCTTAAATAAACTATGGAATAAGGCAATTTTTCAATATATTATTTCGTCAATGGATAGGATATGTTCATTCTCCAGTTCGATCCGATTTTCATATTCGATAGTATGCCTTGGTAGGGACGAATTGCGACATGGGGGTCCCTACATGATTTTTAAGGCTTGAAAGTAGCTACTTGTTTTAGAATTTAAATTTATTCAGGCATTAGGCCAATCAACACAACTCTGGCCTTTTCTACTTTACCCACACTTATTTGTAAAAGAGTTATTTCACTCATTATTAAATTAATAATAGTGAAGAACACATGAAGTGGTTCGATTCCTACTATGGGGTGGTGGCTTTTCTTCAGAATAATGAAAAGGCATCAGCTCTATCCTGGCTAGAAAAGGGTGGTAACCTGTAGATAACCCGTCCCAAAATTCCTAGTTAATAATAATGGACGTTTAAATTTAAATAATAAATAAATGTAAACAAAAATTATAGTTTAATTTAAAATTCGTTGAATTATTCATTTGGGGGGGGGGTATTAATTAGTGATTTTAATGATTTTAAAATACAGTCAAATATATTCTCGTTCTTGTATCACCTTCTTCTGTAAACAAACTCACATAGGTATGAGTCTAGAAGGAATCTTCTGGTCCCCGCCGAATTTTCTCCCTTCTTTTACCGCTGGCCACAATCACTACCCATTTTTCTTAAATTCTAGAAGGTAATAGGTAGGTAACCTCCTTCATTTATATTTTTTTGTTAAAGTGACTCAACATAAAAATCGGTTTTATTCACACCGTCATAGTTAGGACTATGAAAGACTTGGTAAATATATCTTTATCAGCCATCAAAACTGTATGCACCTAGCTTCAGAGCTTGTACACCAGAAGGCACTTGTGTCACCCTTTCAGTCTTAATCCTAAGGCCCCTACATAGGCAAGAGTGACACATTTTCAGTTGAGTTTTATTTTGAGTTGTGTCACTTTAGAAATACTAGTGCGATATGTTATTAAATAACGGTATAATAAATCACTAATAATATAAAAAAGTCCGACTCGCAGGAACTGCATCATCTTAGCGCGGTTCTGTTCATATCCCTTTTGTCATTTGAAAAGCTTAGAATAGAAACAGATAATATATGGTTCGGCCTTTGTTCAAAGTGCTTTATGACTTTACCTGGTCGGGTCCGCCAGACCCTAGAATTCTCTTCTAGAGATACCTATTTTTTCAATGCATTGAAAAATATCAAAATGTTTCACATTTTCTTGTGTTCTTCTACTATAGTAATAATTCTACAAATAAAATCAATTAAAAAATAAAATAAAAAACCAACAGCATAAATTATTATTATTATTATTATTTTATTTTTACGATACTCCACATCATTAGTGAGTAGCATCGAATGGCCCTTTTGCACCTGAGTGCTGCTCATAGTGATGTTTCCAATACCAAGTCAGTAAACCACCAATAACAGCATAAAGGCAATTGAAAATATTCAAAAGACGTCATCGAATCTCTTTCTCTTGGCAAGCTATATTTCTAACAATGAATTGATGTTCTTATTTTACTTAATCTGTTTTATTGTCAAATACATTATCTGACTATAAGCAATTTAAAAATAACAAGGAATGAAACAGACAAAAAGAACAGTTCGAATAAGCGAAATCAATTACTGTAAAGTTTTTAGCACTTATTTCTCCGATTGACATCGCCTAATCAAAACTTTTATCAGAACCATTTTTGTAGAGCATTTAGTGAGCTTTCTAATGGTCTTCTTCCGTTCCCCAAGATTCTCAACCTTTTTCGAGATATTAAGGAAAGTATACAAAGTTACCAAAACTTTTTATGTCTGTTAATAAAATATTTTTTTCTAACCCTTCCTAAACTCCAAACGTAACAAAAATTTCAACATATTAGTTTTAATGAAAGTAGAACATGCAGAAAATGTTTCAACTGAATCCCATGATTCTAAGTACCCAAACCAAAAACGGTATTCAAAAACTATTTTTCCAATTTTCTCGAAAACGGTTAAAGCTATCGCCTTGAAAATGGTTTCATTCGTTTTCCTAGCCCAAGAAGCCTATAAAAAGAGTACTTACAAGCTTATGAACTCAAAAACGTAAGCGCTACGATTTTTTTCTGCGCGAATTTCGCCCCAAACGCCATCTTCCAGTGGGCGGATTTTGCTGGTTAACGAACTTGACCTTTCAAATTGGACGACTGATTTTTGTACCAAATTTCATCAAAATCGGACCATCAGGGAAGCCAGAAATGAGCGAACAGACAAATATATATATATATAAATAAATATATACATATATATATATATATATATATATATATATATATATATATATATATATATATATATATATATATACAAATTTGAACCACCGTTATTTTCGGTCTCTAGGGGTTCTGAAACGCGAAATTTTCTTGTCGGCACTTCCGGATTGTTTCATTGTATCAACCTTATAAGCGGGGTTCCTCCCTATGGGGGAGGGAGGAACCGCGCTAAAAGTAACTGGTGTGGCTAAAGTAAAAAATACCTGAAAGCTCTTTCAAGATAGAAAAAACAATATCTATGAATTTCCTCTCAATTTCAATTAAGCTCCAAACTTCATCACACTTAGTTTATAGTTTGTTGAAAGTGGATCACAAATATCGCCAAAAACAGAGGACTACATTGTTAGTATTTCATACCCCCAAATGCTCCCAGCCCCTCCCCCGAAATTTATCCAGCCCCCACCTAAAATGATAACCTATCTACGCCCATGGGAAAAACGCGCTCTAAATCGAAAGTTACTCTTATAAAGGAGCTACATACCCGTAGTTTATTCGTTTATGTTTTAGCGTCACCTTATACATAACAGATTCATGGACAACAGGTTTCCAACCTCTTCTAGGCAAAATACGCTTAATGCCTGTTCTTGTATCCGTTTGAAGCGTTGTAAAGTACAACACCGTATCCAGTCCTGCTCTAACTGCATGTTCCTGGTTATAACATAGAGCAATGGACTGCAAGAAGAATTTGAGCTGTTTATTTACTCAAGGCGAGCTATGATTGCTATGCTGAACGCATTTCGAGGTCAATTCTCGTTTCTCAAATAGCACGGCTGTCTTTTCGGTGGATTAGCTTCACTAAAAAACCACTTAGCATCGCAAAATTCTTCAGAAGGATCAAATGATGAGGAATTAAGTCCATATCCTACTTATCCCTGGTGTCATTCGGAAAGGTTACAATAAGTCCACACTCTCCTATCCGTAGTGTCATTCGGAAGGCTTAAAATAAGTCCACGTCCTCTTATCACGGCTCCACCCATGCTTATCCCTGGTGTCATTCGGAAAACTTACAAAATGTCCACACATTCTTATCCCTGGCGTTATTCGGAAAGGTTACAATAAGTCCACACTCTCCTATCCGTAGTGTCATTCGGAAGGCTTAAAATAAGTCCACGTCCTCTTATCACGGCTCCACCCATGCTTATCCCTGGTGTCATTCGGAAAACTTACAAAATGTCCACATATTCTTATCCCTGGCGTCATTCGGAAGGCTTATAATAAGTCTACGTCCTCTTATCACGGCTCCACGCTCTCTTATCTCTGGTGACATTCGGAAAACTAACAAAATGTCCACATATTCTTATCCCTGGCGTCATTCGGAAAACTTATAATAAGTCTACACCCTCTTATCACGGCTCCACGCTCTCTTATCCCTAGTGTCATTCGGAAAACTTACAAAAGGTCCACACATTCTTATCCCTGGCGTCATTCGGAAAACTTATAATAAGTCTACACCCTCCTATCACGGCTCCACGCTCTCTTATCCCTGGTGTCATTCGGAAAACTTACAAAATGTCCACACATTCTTATCCCTGGCGTCATTCGGAAAACTTATAATAAGTCTACACCCTCTTATCACGGCTCCACGCTCTCTTATCCCTAGTGTCATTCGGAAAACTTACAAAAGGTCCACACATTCTTATCCCTGGCGTCATTCGGAAAACTTATAATAACTCTACAGCCTCTTATCACGGCTCCACGCTCTCTTATCTCTGGTGACATTCGGAAAGCTTACAAAATGCCCACACATTCTTATCCCTGGCTTCATTCGGAAAACTAATAATAAGTTTACACCCTTTTATCACGGCTCCACGCTCTCTTATCCCTAGTGTCATTCGGAAAACTTACAAAAAGTCCACACATTCTTATCCCTGGCGTCATTCGGAAAACTAATAATAAGTCTACACCCTCTTATCACGGCTCCACGCTCTCTTATCCCTAGTGTCATTCGGAAAACTTACAAAAGGTCCACACATTCTTATCCCTGGCTTCATTCGGAAAACTAATAATAAGTTTACACCCTTTTATCAAGGCTCCACGCTCTCTTATCCCTAGTGTCATTCGGAAAACTTACAAAAGGTCCAAACATTCTTATCCCTGGCGTCATTCGGAAAACTTATAATAAGTCTACACCCTCTTATCACGGCTCCACGCTCTCTTATCCCTAGTGTCATTCGGAAAACTTACAAAAGGTCCACACATTCTTATCCCTGGCGTCATTCGGAAAACTTATAATAACTCTACACCCTCTTATCACGGCTCCACGCTCTCTTATCTCTGGTGACATTCGGAAAGCTTACAAAATGCCCTCACATTCTTATCCCTGGCGTCATTCGGAAAACTTATAATAACTCTACACCCTCTTATCACGGCTCCACGCTCTCTTATCCCTGGTGTCTTTCGGAAAGCTTACAAAATGTCCACACAGTCTTATCCCTGGCTTCATTCGGAAAACTAATAATAAGTCTACACCCTCTTATCACGGCTCCACGCTCTCTTATCCCTGGTGTCATTCGGAAAACTTACAAAATGTCCACACATTCTTATCCCTGGCGTCATTCGGAAAACTTATAATAAGTCTACACCCTCTTATCACGGCTCCACGCTCTCTTATCTCTGGTGTCTATCGGAAAACTTACAAAATGTCCACACATTCTTATCCCTGGCGTCATTCGGAAAACTTATAATAAGTCTACACCCTCTTAACACGGCTCCACGCTCTCTTATCTCTGGTGTCATTCGGAAAACTTACAAAATGTCCACACATTCTTATCCCTGGCGTCATTCGGAAAACATATAATAAGTCTACACCCTCTTAACACGGCTCCACGCTCTCTTATCTCTGGTGTCATTCGGAAAACTTACAAAATGTCCACACATTCTTATCCCTGGCGTCATTCGGAAAACATATAATAAGTCTACACCCTCTTATCGCGACTCCACGCCCTATTATCCACGGCGTTATTCGCAAAACATACAATAAGTCCACGCCCCCTTTGGTGTGGTGTCATTCAGAAAGCTTACAAAATGTCCACCCATTCTTATCCCTGGCGTCATTCGGAAAGCTTAAAATAAGTCCACATCTTCTTATCCCTGGTGTCATTCGGAAAGCTTATAATAAGTCCACTTCTTTATTGTGATTCCAGATCCGCTTTATCCCTGGTATCAGAAAGATTAAAATAAGTCTACTTTTAGCACTTTCCTTTGAAGGAAAGTAGCTATTATTTTAATCTTTCTGAATGACCTCAAGGATAAGGAGGATCTGGAATCGCCATAAAGAAGTGGATTTATTTTCCCTGGTGTCATTCAGAAAGATTAAAATAAGTTCACTTCTTTATGTCGATTCCATATGATATAAAATTAAGAGATTTCAAAATTTTTAGATCATAGGCCATGCTGCATGTTACATGAATGAACCTTACTCAACATGCAGTATGACCTATTATGTAACGATTTTAAAGTTTCTTAATTTTCTAGAATTATACTCCAAGAGATGTCTTTAATTGGCTGAAGGTATGACTTGATATTACTCTTATCTATTGTTTTAAGAACAATTATTAATAATGTTCACTAATTAATATTTTCATTATGTTAGTTTACTTTCAATTTAATATATTAAATTATTTGATAAAATGTGTAAAATTACAGAGTAGATGGCTGTAGAAGGACAATAAGGTCCAAAACATTGTAGAAAAAATTAAAAAAACAGAAAGTTTTACCAATATTTTGTATTTTAACCATACTTGAATATCACCTCCTACCATCTTCATAATGTTTATTGAAATGATTAATTCCAAAACCATAAATCTTTTAGTTATTGTGTAGATTCTAAGTTGAAGACTAAAATGTTGTAGGAAGTTGGTAACCGCTTTATTCACTCCTCAAATATATTTTTATTTTAGGGGGCGGCATGGTCATTTTATATTGTTTGAAAATAAAAATATATTTGAGGACTGAATAAAGCTGTGTTACCAACATCCTGCTACATCTTTTAGTTTAATAGAATAATCAATATTTTACAACTGTGGTGGTCATTCATTGTGAACATACTGTGTTTTGATTAATGACTATTTTCTTTTTTTTTTTTTTTTTTGTTTCAGTGCCTGACAGGCTGCGCTCTTTGGGAAAAGGCGCTTGAAGCTAGCTGTAAAACAGTTTGTGTAAGCCATCTTTCTCTATTTACTGCCTCCTTACGTCAATACACGAAAATAACAAAATTCTTGTCTTATTTATTACTAGCTACGCTGAACGTTCTTGCATTGAACCTAGTCCATAATATACAAACATCCATTGTCTTTTCTAATACTTGCCTCGTAGAATACTCATTTGGTCTGAAGCCCCCGGGGGTGTGTTAGTGGCCCTTTACTAACACACTCCATCGCCTCACAAGAAGAATTATTACTTGGAGTTAAGAATGTTTTCTCATCTTACAGCAGATATTATTTTGTCTAAATAGCAATTTTTCTATATTAAAGTAGATGTAAAACATTAATACATAAGGTTTCTTCCTGTAGTTAGGCAGTATATTTATTTTACTAGTCTTTGTGCCCCTGAAGACGCATCAAAATGCATGTGGAACTAGTAGGGCAGTTTTAATAAAAATTACTAATACGCCAAAGTTTTATTATTTTAACATTAGAGCTTAAAATCTTTTTAAAATTATTGAAAATTTGGGGTAATTTTTGTGAATTACAATCAATTATTCTGCTAATAATGATTAATTTTGTGAGGTTGAACTACCTATATACATAGCTGTTTTTTGAGATAATTATGGCTGCTCAAAAAGAATATTGAGATCTTATCAAAGTTTCTTTTCAAAAAGTTAAAATTTTTATACAATAACTGAGGGAAGAATATAAAACCCTCATGATAAATTCAACTATTTACATATTTGTGGATTTATACGAAGCTTCCAGTATCTTCCCTTCTCTTTCCCCTCTTTGACTATGGTTGCCTAGTGAATGGAGCTTGAGGATTGTCTTAAACTTTCAATGAACAGTTTTCTCAGATTTATCCTTATTATCCCCAGGGATTTTCCGGTATTCCGAGTTGAAGTGGCTATTTCCATCTAATCAACAATAATACTTCCTAGGTTCCTTCCTTTACCAAACCATTTCTTCCAAATCCCCTTCCTATATCTACAACCTCCTTCAGTTTAAATCCTCTGTCTATTCCCATGGTACCCGTCCTGTCCCTCCGATCTCTATCCTCCCACATTAAACAGCCTTCTTTTACCGTTCCTTCATCTCCCGAGCATCCTCCTTCTGGAACTCTCTCCCTCTTCCCATTTGAAACTCTGCTTCCTTGCGTTTAAATACCATTTCCTCTACCACCATTGCAATATTTCTTGGACCTAAATACTTATATATACATTAATATTGGTCAAAATGTTTTATTTAATTTGATTTTCATTCACATTCGTTTTGTTTTAGGATTTTATATATTTTTTATATGCCTTTATTTGTTATTCTTTTATTTTCTCTTGCACTTTTTTGTTCGGTTTTATTCAGAACTAGCCGAATACCCGTGCTTCGTCAAGGCAGATAAGTAGTTATTTTATTGCGTTAAATAATGTATCATTAAAATTAACGTTACTATATAATTTTGTGTAGTATATTATTGCATGGTTCCTATCATACTATATGTTATTCATCAATTGCAAAGTTATCAAAGTATAATGTTTCTTGACTCTGGGGCGCTTCGTACCAGTTCCAACAAACAGATAACCCGTTATCTATAGGTTACCAGTAAGAGGAGTTAAACCACTACAGGTTAAAATTTGTTGTCAATAATAAATGGAGGTTAAAATTTAAAAGTTTATGTTTCCAAGATGTCATTTGGAAACACCTATTGTATTTGTGAGCATTACCAAGAAGTGTTCTGACAGGGGATCCTGATGCTCCCCCCCCCCGTGCAAGGGTTCCGGATATTATTACCTCGGATGGACCATCACCAGGAAAAAAAGGTTAGGCTTGCTATACGTCCCAGTTTGACCGGGACTATCCCGGTATTTTGCTCTTGTCCAGGTGTCCCACCCGGTTTTATCAATGTCCCGGAAATGGCTGTAAGATGTAAAAAGTAATGAATTTATGTTTATAATAATCTTTTATAAATCGGTTACTTTTCTATAATCAACATTTTTTACTACTGCTCACAGTGTCAAAAAAAAAAAAAAAATAAATAAATAAAGAAAGAAATGGAGAAGTATTCTAACTTTAATCTGTGAGCAAACGCTGGAACTATCTGTACAGTGCTGCCAGCGGCCAGCCCCTCTAGTATTTGGCTGGGCGATTTTTTTTAAGAAAATTAAGTATCAAAATAGATTCCTTTTTTATTTTTAAGATGTGGGTAGACTAACAATTTAGGATTCCCCACCTCCGTTACTTGCTAGGCTTAAAACTCACCACTTTGCTTCTAATTTGTACCGTTATTATCCCCCCCTCCCCCTGGTATGCCCATCCCATATATAAATGTGTCCCAGTTCCACTCTTCAAAAATATGGCAAGCCTGTCTAAGGGGGACAAGTTGAAACGAACCTCAATTAAAATGGTGATTTTGTCCCTCATAACGTAAACTCTATGAGGGGCAGTTTATTTCTAGTAATTCAAGGACTGCCATCATAGTTGAAATTAACCTCAATTAAAAATAATACTATGAAATAGATACAGAACGGTAACAGCTGTTCTTTATCGTCCTAGCAATGCATGCTACCTAGGCTTGCCTGCTCTAACCCACTAAAACTTTAATCCCCTCTAAAAATTCGAATAACAAAAAATCCTTTCTTAGCAAGTGTCTACATTCTATAGGGAGTGTCCATGCAAAATTTCAAATTTTTCTGTCGAGTGGTTTGGGCTGGGCGATGATAGGTGAGTGAGTCAGTGAGTGAGTGAGTGAGTGAGTGGTATTTGACAAATATATAGTAGATTGTTTACTATATTTTTTATATGTTTGCCTATTTCCCACTTTGTATCATTTCTTAATTTCTCCTCCCTCACTCATCCACCCCTCACTCTCATATTCCACAAACCCTCCATAATAGTCCCCTCTCATGTTGAATATTTTGAGGCATTATTAGTTCAGTATTGTAATTTTATTATTTAAGTTAGATTTCAGTCAGTTATTTAAAAGTAATTATTATTCTTATGGGACTAAAATGTCCCAGAAGTGTTTTCATTCATTCATTCAATATTGCATTAGAGAAGGAAAGCTAACTTGTGAAGTTTCCTTCTAGAATGGAACTCAGGATCTCCTGCCTCCGAAGGAACTCTACTGCGTGATGGGCTGTAATGATGCGCTTAACCGATATCTACAGCAACTCAAAGGTAATGCATATTTTACTTTTATGATAGTTCAAATAATTCAAGAATCGTTTATTTCTAAAATATTTTAAAATAGCTCATTGTAATATATTTAAACTAGTAGTACAGTAGAACTTGGATAATTCGAACCCCTAGGAACTGATAAAAAAGTTCAAATTATCCAAAATTTGAATTAGAAAAGTTTTTGAAAATAAATGGGTAAAAAATCAAACTTCATATTTTCAGATTTTTTAATTAAAAAAAAAACATAAGTTTTATTTAAACAAAAACAAACATTTAATATATTGATGATTACTTACATAAGTAATAAATAATTTATCAAAAAAGTAAAAATAAAAGTCTATTGTTTTGAAAAAAAAGTCATTTTCATGGGCAAGAAGTTTTTCTTTATTTTTCAGGTAAGTTGATAAAGTGTTAGGAGGAATTCCAAAGTCCTTGGCGATTTCAGATTTTTTCTTTATTCCTTTTTCAACTTCTTTAATTGCAGCTATTTTCTCTGACAACGTTAAAGTGTAATAACTTATAGGCTTCGACATCTTAAATCAACAACTCACTGAACTGCACTGTACGACAAGAAATTCAAGGCATAAACAATGCAACAGATCTTGGTGCTGACTGACATATCTTAATAAGAAATGAAGATCAGAGGGATGGTGAGAGCGAATTCGAGGATAAAACGACAGGATGGTGTATGTAACCATTTCCCATTGGAGGTACAGACTCGTAAAAAATTCGAATTATCCAAAATATTATTCGAATTAACCACCATTTTTTTAAATTGTTTATGCCCTAAATTCTAGGGACCGAGAGAAATATTCGAATTAAAGGCGATTTCGAATTATGAAAGTTTGAATTATCCATGTTCCACTGTAGTAAATGAGGTTTTATTAGCTCTCAACATAAAAGGTCATTAGCACCTCTATTAGTTTATTATTATTGAACCTTTAATTATATTAGCGCGTTTCCTCTCTTCCTCCATGGGGGGGCCGCTTATGAGGGCTTAAGTAGCTATTTGAATGCTTATGAAATCTCCTACTATATGGTTCTCGTGCGATTTTTGAAAGAGCCATCAATGGAGTGATTTCCACTTAGGATACGGTCAGTTTCCAGTTGTGCTGCCTAAGACCTTGCATCGCTTTGAGATTTAATTTTACATCTTTACATTTGTCAAGAAAATCCACTTGTATGATGTACTCGGAAATAAGAATTCATTTGAATCAATTATACACAATTTTCAAATCCGATTTTAAACCCAGTGTAAACAAAAATTACTGTTCTAAGAAACTTAGATCTAAAATTATGATGAGTAAAGATGGAATGGTTGGGATTCGGCTAAATAAACCTCAATATGATTTTGTTTTAAAAAATCTATATTTCGGACGTTTCTGCTACTCAATGGTAGCCTTCGTCAGCTAAAATGACAAAAAAAGAAATTAATACAGAAACAAAAAAATAAAAATTTATAATTGTGATAGGTAACAGAACTATAAATACAATTAACTTATAAAAGAACATATCGTCTTAAATTCTTAGAATGAGTAGAATGAAAAAGTAAATAGGTACAATAATTGATTTTAATAGTAATTAGTAACATTAATTGATTTTACAAAGAAATAAGAAACTACATACCAATGACAAATATAGTAGCTAATAGTAACATTAATTAATTTTACAAAGAAATAAGATACTACATACCAATGGAAATGCCGAGCGGCAGAGGAAGACCAAGGTTGGCAATTAAGTAACCAAAGAAAAAAGCCATCCTCTTCCTAACTTACATATATAATGCCGTATTAAGAACGACATATTTCCCCATCCTGTGGAAATTTTCAGTTATCCGGATGATCCCAAAGCCTGGTAAACCTATTCATCAACCTTCATCCTATCGTCCCATCTCACTCCTTCCAATAATGGGCAAAATCCTTGAAAAACTCCTTCTCAAACGCCTTTATCCAATCCTGGATCCCATTATCCCATCCTCCCAGTTTGGGTTTCGCCATTCCTACTCCACTATTCACCAATGCCACCGTATCGTAGACAGCATATCCTCATCCTTCGAGAATAAGCAGTATTGCTCTGGGGTTTTCCTTGACGTAGCTCAGGCTTTCGATCGAGTGTGGCACCAGGGCTTGCTGTTTAAACTCAAAGAAATCCTACCTTCAACTTATTACCTTATAATGAAATCCTACCTCTCCGACCGTTTTTTCCAGACATCCTATGGTACCTCATTATCTCCAATCTTCCCCAACTTGCAGGTGTCCCACAAGGTGGAATTCTCAGTTCCGTACTATTCCTGGCTTATACGGCTGATATCCCATCTCATCCTGAAACATCCATCCACATGTATGCTGATGACACTGCTATCCTTACTGTCAACCAAAATCCAATTCTTGCTTCTAATTCCCTCCAAGAACACCTGTGCCTACTTCAACCATGGCTAAATAAATGGAGAATCAAAGTAAATGCAGAAAAATCTAGCCATGCAACTTTCACACTTCGTAAGTCAAGCTGCCCACCAATAACCCTCCAAAACATTATAATCCCGCAGAAATCGCAAGTAAAATACTTAGGCCTGATACTAGACAAACGCTTAACTTGGAAGCCACACATAACTCAGAAAAGACAGGAACTAAACAGAAGTTTTAGACATTTATCACGCTTATTGGACAAACGCTCAAAACTATCATTGACTAACAAACGACTTATATACAATACCATACTCCGACCAATATGGACTTATGGACTAGAACTATGGGGTTCCACTAAACCTTCCAATTCCTACAGGATACAAACAATACAATCCAAAATCCTTCGAAAAATATCCAATGCTCCTTACTATGTCTCGAACCTAACCCTCCATAATGACTTCAATATCCCCTTTATCCAATCCCTGGCCAAATCAGTCTATCAGAAGTTCCATTCCAATCTCCCAGGCCATCCAAATCCTTTGATAAATTCTCTATCCTCGTTCCAAAATCCCCATAGAAGGCTGAAGCGGAGGTGGCCTAGAGACAATTTGCTTTAACATCTGCAGTGCACAAAGTGTGTTATATTTTCATTTAAAATTCTTTACAGTTGTTTCATTATTATTTTATATTATCTTTTTATTTATTTATTTATTTTTTCTTTAATGCATTACTATTGTGGGTTTTGTAATTGTTCATATTCCCACATCAAGCCTCACAATGTCATTATAACTGAACCAGCACTATTACTAGAAATATGTTAACTCATATTGTTGTGAACCATTGTGAAAGTGTCTAAGGAAAAAGGAATCTACTGGGGTATATGTAACTGAAAACAGCAGGTGGTGGGAGAAAGGTCGGTAAGGATCAAAAGGCATGTTTATGACATTTTATGACAGGAAAGGAGAAAAAGGTGTTAATGGAAGGATACCCAAGGGGCATGGGAAAAATCTAGGTGGGAGGTCGGGTGAGTTTTTGGAAAATATTACATTTCTCCTATGTATGCTAATATCATGAAAAATTATGATGATTAAAGACATTTTCCAATCCGAAGTTGATTAACTTTTTCTATTCTAAGCTTTCCGAATTACATTAGGAATAAGAACAGAAATGCACTAAGATGACGCAGTTCCTGCAAGTCAGACTTCTTTTGGGATCAACGTAGACATTCCTCTAATATACATAAACATAAATTGCTGTTCCATTAATGTTATTTTTATTTTATTAGTAAATATTTCTTCTTATCATCTTTTCCTTCCTTTCTTTTGTTTATTTTACTGTATATTTTTTAATATATTAGCATGTTTTTGCTTTTTTTGTGTAGAATTATTAATTTCTAAAGGACTGCGAGAAAATTAGCTTAGGGCTGATTACTCCAAAACGAAAATTATGACTAACTGGGGAAAAACAGAGGTAAAGCTATACGGAAACATTTCGGAGTTTACGGACGAAAATATATATATATACTAGGGCCAACTTATTTCCTTTCAAACTTCAGAAAGAACATCTCAAGCATGGAAGAAGTTTTAGTCACTTCAATTTTTTTATGAAGGGAAGTTGCAGCATGGAGTGGAAAAGGCTTGTCTTCGAGCAATGTGTCTTGCCGGTCTTATGTTACGGATGCCAAACAGGATTTCTCACTAAGACCCAAGAAAACAAATTGCAAATATGGCAGCGTACTGAAGAGAGGTGTATTCTCATTGTATAAAGGTGGCAAAAAATAGCAAACACACATACAAGGGTATATACATGCATAAAGGATGTCCTACTGCATGCTAAGAAGATGAAGTGGGCCTGGGCAGGGTATGTTGCTCGGCAAGAGAATAACGGGTGGGCAAAGCAGGCTATAGAATTTACCATTATTTTGTTTACCGCAATGGAACTGGGTAAATAACATTCCCACATCCCCATAACAAAATATTGGTAGCGTTTCTTAACTCTTAGACTGCCAGCCACAAAATGATGAAGCTTCCTCCTGCTCAATTCACTTTTTGCAGGTAAACTCTTTGTGGATATTATGTTACATTTATATTTAATTTTCAAGATGGTAAGTTTTCTAATCATTGCTGTTTCCATTTTAATTTAATTTACATTTTTTTTACGATATCTTATATTATTAAACTTTGATCTGATGAAATAAAAAATATTTTTGTTGCAGATGCTTATGGGATACCTCCAGCACCTGCTCTTGTTGCTGATTCGCTAACATCGACTTCACTAAGGCTCGAATGGGAAAGTCGAGGGTATAAAAACCTGAGCTGGTTAGCTCAATGGCGATATGAACCCTCAGGATCTTGGGAGTATGCAAGGGAACAGGAGTGGGGACCTGGACCTACTGTTCTTGTTTCTGGGCTCACTCCATACACTAACTACAGGGTTAGTTTTTTTATTTATCTTCATTTAGTATCGTGCTCAATTAAAGGGAAAGATGTGTTATAATAAAAATAAGCGACATTGGTCCTTTAGGAATCGGGGTTTACTCCAAACCCAAGTGACTAATTTGCGTACATTGGTCATTATATTGGGTTAGTGCAAAAATAATGCGGGTTTAGATATGACTAATTCATTTCAGGTGGCAAAAAACTTTTGAGTGAGCACTTCTCTCGCAATGAGTCAAGGGTTTTCTTCTACCAAAGCCCTCAGTTGGTCATGATCAACAACACATCATGGTAGAAGGCCTACCATGACCTTCCTTGTTTTTGAGATCAAAATCTCAAAAACAAAATTTTTGGAACTATTGTTACACTATAAATGCTTCCTTTGCTCCAAACAACATTGACATTAGATGCGGTTTGAGCCGCAATTCGATCATGACAAAAATCTTGTTTTGACATGGTGAGCTTCAGAGGTCCTTACTCATAGAGAATGTAACAAAACTAAACTTATCTTTGAGGAAAAACAACGTTAATAACTATTGTTTATAATCCATTAATTAGACTTTAGATTATCTTTGTTTACTTGGCAAGCACTTCCCTAAACCGAATGAATATTCAAACCCTCCATTATTTTTGTACCAACCCAACACATTTGGTATTAATGAATATTCAACTATTAAAATAAATGATCTATTCCAGTTCCGGATCGTTGTACTTTCTCAAGAAGCTGAACTTGTTTCTTCGGAGCCTAGCCTTGTGATTGGTACATTTCCCGGAGGACCACCAACCTCTCCGCCAGCACAGCTAAGAGCAACTGCAACGGGACCAACACGTGTTTCGATAACCTGGTCTCCAGGCATGTTCCCTAATGGTCCTCTTCTATCATATGTTCTGTCTATAGAGGAATTACCTGCAGGATACAAAGCTCACAAGGTAAAATTCATCTAATATAATGGATTTATAAAAATACAAGTGGTAAATAATAATAATAGCTTTATTGGCATCATTTCTGAAAAAAGCCTCTCCTTTATGGAGGAAATAGATAACAGCTGAATATATTCTGATAACTAGTAATATTTTTAACATAAATAATAATAATCTTTTTCAAATCAGTTCTATTTACAAATTATTTACAACTTTTTCCCACCAGACTCTGTCTCTCGCAACTATCCACCAGTTATTTCCAACTCTAATGACCATTTCATCTCTCCATCTTGTTCTTTGTCGGCCTACTCTTCTGACAAATCCCCATGCATCCTAGCAACGTGTCCTGCCCATCTCCATTTCAACCGACGGGCTTCTTGGCTCAGGATGCTCAAAACTTTGCTCCTCCTCAAGACTTCAAAGTTTCTTCTTCTGACACCTATCATACTCCTCAGCATTGCCATCTGAGTTGTGTTGAGCTTCTTTTCCAGCTTTATAGTCAGTGCCCAAGTTTGAGCTCCATACAAGATAGCAAGAGTGTAGTACCTTAGCCTTGAGTTCTGTAGATATATTGCCTTTAAATATTTTCTTCAGTGACCAGAACTTGTTCCATCCTATTTTAATCCTCCTTTTCATTTCTTTTTCGAGCTTCTCCTCAAAGGAGATTACTTGTCCAAGGTAGACATAGTCTTTAACATATTCGAGTTTGTGTATCTCGTTGTTGGTGGGGTATTCTTCTGCGTTGGTCATAATCTTGGATTTTTGCACATTTATGAATAACCCAAATTCTTTGCTTGCTTCCATTAGTTCTTCTATAATTTTCTACTGCAAATAATTCTTCTATAATTTTGGACTGCATCCAAGGTCATGATATTTTTGTAGAAGTATCCTTACCAACTGAATATAGTTACCTTCTCTTTTGTTACCCAAAAAACCTTTTATAACTCCCTTGAACGCATTCCAAGCTTCCTTTTCTTTCCCCTCCAAAACTCTGTCAAACGCAGGATCCTTCACAAGCTCCCAAATTTGTGGCCCAACAAAAACACCTTCCTTAACTTTTGCATCACTTAAGAAAGCAATTTTTTCCCTCAAATATCTAAAGGCATCTCCTTTTTTGTTCATGCATTTGACAAAGTTTTTCATCAAACCGAGTTTTATATGTAGTGGTGGAAGAAATATATCTTTCGGGTCGACGAGAGGCAGGGCAACAACATTTTTTTCACTAGGGCCAAGATTTCTTGCAGGCCAGTCTTTTTGAATATAATGTAATTTCTTATCCCTACTGTCCCACATACATAAAAAAAAAAACAGTATTTAGTATACCCCAGTTGCATTCCTAAAAGTATAGCGAGGACCTTTAGATCACCATAGATTTTCCACTTGTGTTCAGCATATTTGATTGAGTGGAGGAGGGCTTTCATGTTTTCATAAGTCTCTTTCATGTATATAACCTCAAAATAGCTGTACAACGTTTGGTTTTGTCAGTTAACAGGTGTACCAACATCCAAAAACTAAATTTCTCAACAAAGTGAAAGTTGAGTATGTAAAAAGTGACAGGTTACTGCATCTTGAAAACAAGAGCTAATTGGTCATTTTCAAGATGATTTTTGAACTCAGGGGGTGAAAATACATAATAATTGGGTATTTTTAAGCCTGAAACATATTCATTGTTGGTCAGTGTTATAAATAGTTATGTGAAAAATAGTACTTAGTTCAGAGTATGGACAGATATTCAAACACAACAAGTTAAAATGAAATAAGTACAAATGAACTGAGAATAATATTATTAATATTTAATAATATCTAAAATACTTCAAACCAATGAATAAATATAAATATATTTATGTGTGTTTCTCTTTCTTTTCTTGTTTTCGGACATTTGAATCTGGTTCTTATATCTATGCAATTTTTTAATAACAACAATTTATTCCAAAGCAAGATTCTAACAAATACAACTTTAGTAACACAACTCCATCTCAAACACACAATACTGAAAATACTCTCCATCCTAACATTAAACTTGCACAATTCAATTATACTCTTAGGGCGGAGATGGCCAAGCAGTTTTCTGTCCTTAAACTACCAACCCAACCCAACCAATGAATCCTGGGTGGTATGAACTGAAATGCTTCATTGGTATGTAGTAATTTCGAAAAAAGAAAAGGCATCAGCCCTATCCTGGCCATAAAAGGGTGGTAACCTCTTGATCATAAAATTCTGTGTCAATTATAAATGGACGTTAAAATTTAAATGATATTAACTACTTAAAGGGTTTGAAATAAATATGTTTTTTAGGATATTCCGGCATCAGAGAAAAATAATTTCTACATGTTTCAAAGCCTATCACCATCTCGAAACTATTCTGTGTCTGTTGCGATGAGGAATGCTGTTGGTTTAGGACCAACCGCTAGTGCTATTGTCACTACACCACGTTTATCTGAAGGTAGGTAGATTCATTTATACATTTTTTTTATTGGTCAAAATTATGTAGAAATATTTTTGAAGATAACAGAGTGATAGTTTGATTTACATGAATGGTGTAACTATATTTAGAGTATATCTTCCTACCTGGTTTAATATAGACATCATTTTATTATTTATAACTATTATTAGACAATTGTGGATATATAAATTCTATAGATCAAAATGATAAAATAAAATATAGTAGATCTGATTAATATTCTGCTATTATTTTTGTTCTTTAGTTCTAATCTTTGGGAAAACATATTGCAAAAAATGAATAGTTTTTCTCTTCTATTCTAATTAATTCCCTTACTCAATATAAATATTGTTGCAGTGAAAGAAAAAGAGAAAACTACCCTAATCCTTGGAACTCATCATGCAGTCCTAAGCCAAGATGCGGAATTGCTCGACGAACCTTTCGAGCTCTACACGACTAATCATCATATAAGAGGTAATCCTACTGAAAACACGATGTTTTGCTTCATGAAGCTCTACATCTAAAATTATAAAATAAAAAATAAATAAATAGGATTAGAAGATTATATTAGCGCATGTCCTACCTCACTCCATCGGGAGGAAACCCACTTATGACGTTGACCTTATGAAGCAATATCACAAAAATAACAACTGTTAAGTTGGCTCAAAAATGTACCAACTGTGTAATTTGAAACATCAAGTTTGTTAACCAGTTTAACACTTTTGCTGCGGCTGATACCTCAGTGTCGGGTGCATTTTTAGTTTGAATTTTTCATCTAGACATTTTTTTCATACAAAATTCATAAGAAATCTTTCAGTCAACCGATTTGAAAACGGAAACCACTGTTGGAAAGCCCAACCAATACTGAAGGCAACTGTCTTTACCTGGAGCTGTAAAAGTAAATCCCCTCCATTTACGAGCCTTTTGAATCTAAAGGGAAAAGTAATGGAGGAGTGTTCTTCCGAAAGGACACCCGTCCGCAGGCGGGTAGGATCACTAGTGTCCTTCCCTAATGACACCTACAGGGAAAGTGTTAATCCGTCCACCTAAACATGTTTTTTTGGGCGAAATTTGTACAAAAAAAAAAAATTGTAACACTTACGTTTTTGAGTTATTAAACTCCCAGGTACACGCTCTATAAGTAATGGACTTGGGGAATCTATTGAAACCATTTCCAATGCCACATCCATAACCATATCTCCCTCTTATAAGCCATCTTCCGGGAGAAGTTTTAACAGCTCTTAGCCCCTTTTCTTCTTTTGTAGCTCATTGGTTTGTCCAGGATTTTATATTTTGCTGTCCTTTCCCTATTGCTGTGCATTAGATGGTCTTGATTCATTGAGACCTTTTGAAGCAAGCCTGTAGAATATTTTGTTACTGTGAATTTTACTTGTGACACTACCCTCAGGAATTTAATCCTAAATTTTGTTTCTGCATGCATTTCTCTGGCTTTCATGAGGAGCTTTCTCTATTTTTATATCCTATAATATTAGAACATTTCACAAAAATATATTTCTGTTCTTTTCTATTTGCAGGTGTCGGATACCATGTGAGGAAGCAAACCATCTTCATCTCCGACTCCCTTGGTCGAGTATTATCAATAAAAGATGGAGAAATCAATGTTATTCTAGCGAGTGAATTGACACCACACAGCCTATCTGTTGATTGGTTGAACGATCAAATCTACATTCTAGGACAGACGAGGTCCCATTGGGAAGTTGCTAGGTGCCAACTAGATGGTTCAGGCCTCACTGTTGCAGTCGCAGGGTTGGTCTCTAAACCTCTACATCTTCATGTAGATCCGTACAATGGGTAATTATTTAACGCTTCTTTTTGTATCATTTTATTATAGACACTTGATAAAAAAGTAACAAATTTAAAAAATAAATTTATCAAAAATGGACAACTGTCTGATGAAGCAGAATGGGATTCTGTGAAATATCACGTTAAAAAACTACCACTGGAGAATGCTGTATCAAGACCAATATACATAATTACTATTATATTATGAAATGGTGAGCCTATATTTCACAATGTATTTTATGAGATCAAATTTCATTAATTACAAGTTATTCTTTACACGCCATACACGTTCCGGTATACCTGCACAGGTGAAGGATTACTACAGTCTAGAAATGGCGGGCTGACAGGATGATGTCATTGCCTTGGTGGGGTTTTTAGTAGCTATCAACAGCAAAAGTCCGACTCGCAGGAACTGCATCTTCTTAGCGCGGTTCCGTTCATATCCCTATTGTCATTTGAAAAGCTTAGAATAGAAACAGATTATATTTTGTTCTGCCTTTCTCCATTTGACATCACTTATTCAAAACTTTTTTGTAGACCATTTAGTAAGCTTTTGAATGGTAACCTTTTGCTTCCCAAGATTTTCAACCGTTTTCGAGATATTAATGAAACTGGTGCTCATGGCCTTAGTAGTCGATGCACCAAAAAAAAAAAAAAAAATAATACGAGGTTCCTAAAACTTTTCATGTCTGTTTAAAAAATATTTTATTCTAACCCTTCCTTATCTCAAAACATAACCAAAATTTCAACATATGCATTAGTTTTGATGAAATTCAAACATTCAGAAAATATTTCAACTGAATCCCATGATTTAAAGAACCCAAACCAAAATCGTTATTCTACAACTATTTTTCTAATTTTCTCGAAAAGGGTTAACGCTATCGCCTTAAAAATGGTTTCATTCATTTTCCTAGGCCAAGAAGCCTATAAAACGAGTACTTGCAAGCATATGAAGTAAGCTCTTTACTAGCCACAAAAGGGTTCTGACCGATAAATTTCGATGAATTCCTCCAGAATTCGGTTTCGTTTTCGGACAGACATGATAAATAACCACTGGCACACGAGTACGGAGAATATACAGTAAATAAAGCAAAATACGAAGCTCTCTAATCAGAGTTTTTGCCTCAACTAATCTCACACCTGCGCAGGTATACCGGATGACTCCCACACACGCTCCGGTCTACTCGCCTACGCAGGTAAAAATACTTTAATTTTGATTCCTCTCCGGTATGCCTGTACAGGTCGCTACGCCTGCACAGGTATACCGGAAGGGGCTGGCACACACGCTCCGGTTTACCTGCGCAGGTCACCTGTACAGGTATACCTCTCCGGTAAACTGGAACGTGTATGGCCGGCCTTAATCTCTTTTTATTTGGTTCAATATTTTTCATGTCCTGTATTTTTGTAAGCCTGACTTTGGTGTGTATCATGTTGAAACGGAAAGATAGCATGAAACGGAACAGACAAACCCTTCATTTTGTTTATACAGGGTGTATCACAAGTTACTGACAATACGCCAGGGGGTGAAACTACACAAAAAATGTAGTTCAGCACCACCAACCAAACAATTCTATCTCACTCCATTTTAGACATATGCCATTCTAAAGTGTTTTTTTTTTTTTTTTTTTTTTGTAGTACAACTCCAATTTTCTTTGCTTGGAAACATCCTTTTTTAAAGTTTTATTAAATTTTTGCTGATTAAATTCTACAATTTTCGTGAGATTTGGCAGCCTGCAGAATTTCTTTTGGAAGAGTAGTGATTTTTGAAGAGTTATCTCTAACCAGAAACTTTTATTCATTTCTACTTTTTGAATTTATATTGTGGTTTAAATAAGTTACTTTTGAATATTTGATGTGATTTAGCCTTAAAGCAAATTTAATACTGTAATGATATGTTGAAAAGAAATGTGTAAAAGCAGAGAAAATTGGAGTTGTACGACGAAAAACTCGGTTTTTCCTAAAGAATCTTTAGGATGGTATAGGTCTGGAACGGAGTGAGATAGAAATATGTGGTTGGTGGTGTTGAACTAAATGTTTTGTTTAGTGTCACCACATAGAGTATTGTCAACTTGCGATTCACCCTGTATTGATTATTCTATAACCACTGTAGTTAAACCTTTTTCTGAGATAAATGGGGAAAAAAATCTCATAGATTGCTTATATTACAGATACTTATTTTGGTTGGTGCAAGGCCCTCCAGGCGGAGGTCTATATAGGCTTGATCTGACGGATATCAGCAATGGCATTAAACATGAAATAATTCCTGATCTCATTGTGAGTGATGCAAATCTTGGAGCTTTCACAGTGGATTATTCAAATTTCAGAATCCTTGTTTCATCACACGAAAAGAACACGGTCCTGGCAGTTTCTCTTGATGGGTAATGGTAGTTCTTTCATTTATATCTATATGGTTTTGAATGTAAACTTTTAAAATATTTATTTCCTTATTCAAAAATCTATGCTGTCGCATAATTCATTCAATTCCATTGTATTCTTGGTTACATGGCTAAAAAGAACAAAGATATAACCTGCACATATCTTACACCTTTAGTTGATAAATACTATAGGAAAACTTAATAATACTCAAAATAATTCTTGACGGAAATCTGGATAAGACTGTGTTTGTGTGGTTATAACTGATGTTTCACCAGACATTCTGCAGGCTTCCTCAGGATTGCTACTGTGAGTGAAGAAAGATTTCACTCTGGATCCTATTTATCGGTGTGGTAGGCTGCTTTTCCAGATCACTGATTGGTTCTGCCTTCCCACACTGTTGGCTTCTGTACAGCCAATCAAATCCTCTGCCTTACACCAGGTGACCGGTTTCTACAAATAACTCACTCTGTAAGTCCATTTCTAGCTTAGACACTGCAGACTTTAGAAAGCAAGGGTTCCAAGCATCCAGCACTTTATTTCCCAAGGAAAGTCTGCCGAACTTGCAGAGGATCACAATATTAAAAAGTTATTACGTACTTTATGGGATAATTCTTTGAAGAATGGGATCTCTCCTAATGCCTCTCACACTGTAAGTCCATTTCCTGCTCAGACACTGCAGACTATAGAAAGCAAGGGTTCCATGCATCCAGCTCTTTATTTCCCAAGGAAAGTCTGCCCACTTGTATTTTACAATCCCTCACTCAAATTCATATCATGACCTTTGGAAACATTATGGAGGAATTAGAAAACCTGAGCGCTCTAACCATAATTCTCCCCTGCGTATTCTTAATTTGTTAACATTACACCTTGACACCCCATCAACGTTACAATTCCAGGCAGGGGTTCTCTAGGTGTCCTTCCTGCACATATTCTCTCTCTTAGTAATAAGTATTTCCATAACAATAGTTTCCTATTTAATTTTTAAGATAATAATTATTTAATTTTATAAATCTCTGTAAATATTTTATGTATACAATATAAAATCAAGAAGGCATTAACTGTGCAGGTTATACTTCCTGTATTGTAGTTTATGCCTAAAGGATCTTGGGTTCTGTTTGTATCAAAGCATGTCAAAACTAATAAAATTCATATTGCTTCATGGCAATTCTTACAGATTTTTCATATTTTTAGAAAATTTGCAGAATTATTGGAAAAAATGCAATCAAAATAGGCTGTCCTATATTGCATTTTACTCATGCATTTTATTAAATAATTTAATATAATAATAATAGAATTTCATGTTTTAACACTTTTGCTGCGGCTATCATTGTTTGGGAATACCTCAGTATCGGGTGCATTTTTTGTTGGAATTTTTCATGTAGACAGTTTTTTCATAACAAATTCATAAAAAATCTTCCATTCAGTACCTACTCGTAAGCGGGTAGGTTCGCTAGTGTCCTTCCGTAATGACACCCACAGCGAAAGTGTTAAAGTCTTCTTGATATGACCGTGTCGAATTGGTTTCTGGCATCCTCGGGGTTGCTTATGAGACACGGTTATATCCAGAAGAATTTAAAACATTAAATAACATGGTCCTTGGGAGTCTATGACAGTTATTAATATAGAATGTTAAGTCTTATTATTATATTTTTTTTTATAGGATTATTATTCACAACAAGAAACCTTTACAAATCAAAAATATTTACGATGATTTCCCTTTGATGTTACAGACGCGAGAGCACAGATATCCGAATGAACACCGCTAGCCCCATGTTTAAAAATGTTGTATCAATCGCATCAGCTCATGGCCTTTTTTATTGGACAAATGGATTTAAAATACTCAGAGAGGAATACCATCCAGGAAAGGATGTCTACTTCCACAATATCGGAGGAGTAAGTAGTCGGACTTACATTAGCATCGGTGTAGACTCAGGAGCTGCACAGCCTATTCCTGTACCTGTGAATCCTCCGACTTGCCTTCAAGCAGTTCTTGGCGCAGGACATGCAACAGCAGCTTGGGCTCCTCCACATTTGCTTGGAGGACAAGGTTTGGGACAAACTTAATTATACTATTTTTTATTATAATATTTTCCTGATTTTTTTATTTTATTTTATTTATTTTTTTTAATTTATATACCTCTTACTTCCAGTAAAATTAGGATGAAACAAGTAGTAGGTGCATGTTTTGTAGTTATTGAAATGAACCCAGAATTCACTACTGACACTCATTAGGAAAACATTATTTTATAGTGCTACGAGGATTTGAAAACCTTGCCCTAATATTACTCACATCAAACTGAAACATATATTTACTGACAAAATCAAACCTAGATTTACTGACTAGCCATCAGCCATATGACATTTTCATGTGAAAAACATTTTCCATAAAAAATTGCTTCAAGTTACTTTTAAAGTGTAGTACTTTTAATTGTTTTAGTTCATCAGGGAATTTATTAAACCAGTACATGGCTTATAACAGTTAGTCATCCCATGGTCTTTTGAAGCCTCACATGGGGAAACTAATATTGTTATTTCCTGACATTTATTCTCTTTCATTTTTTAATCATAAGATAATTGACTTCAATAAATCCAATTTGTATATGTTATAGTTCAAGGAGGATCAAACAATAGCAGCAGGCATTATTTTTATAGCTCAAAAAGTATCTTTTGACTAAATTCATGTATTAAGTAAAGATTTTAATCAATTTATTCTGGCATAGAATACTTTATTTACTATAGGTAATTTAAAAAAAAAAGATAAATAAAGTTTGGATTTCAATACTCACATACTTAATCCCCGGCCCTACAGGTCTGTGTGACCCTTGGCCTTTCGGTCTATGCCTTCCTATCCATTACGATCCTTGGCATCATGCCTGTAATTTTTAACACCCTGCTTAGCGGTATCCTTTGCTACCGCGGCTTTCCAACAGCTTCGAGGCCTACCTCTTTTCCTCTTTTTTCCATGATTGCCTTCTCCAGGGTCTTCTTCAAATTATCTTCATTCATTCCTTTCCGCATAGTGACCTTTCCATCGCAGCCTACCAGATTTTATAAAATTAACAATATCTTGATTTTTCAGTGTGGCTGCAATTTCTGCATTACTCTTCATCTTATTTTTTCCATCAATCTACTACACCATATATCCTCCTAATAAGTCTTCTTTCAAAAATTCTCAATAGTCTCTTGATAGAAGGCACCAGGTTTCCGATCCGTAGGTAACGGTTTGATAAGAGAACTGTACAGTTTCAGTTTGGTCTTCCTTGAGAGAAATTTCGAGTTGAGGAACTTGAGGTTTACACAGTACTCCCTGTTACTCTTTTTTTTATTCTTTTTTGTATTTCATAACTAATCCTGTATTCCTTGTTGATTGAGGAGCCTAAGTAATCTCAAAATATTCCTTATAACTATTATAAGATTATTATAATTTAAATTTTTAGGAAAAGGAGCTTGGCAAGGATGGCAGTATAGACTTTCTGTAGAATGGGACGGAGGAGGAATTACCTTAGACAACATCAATACTACACAGGTCGCAGTGACCGGTCTTCAAAGTGGGGAAATAGTGCGGCTAAGGGTTGCTGGGGTCACAGATTCTGGGCTTGGACCTTGGTCAGCAGTTTTCACGGCTAGAACTCTTTCATCGTCTAGTCCAACGCTCCTATGGTCGGCTAGTCAAGGCTTGCTTAAATCTGATCCTACTGGTGAAAATCTTACAAACCTTCTCCACAGGCAACATCTTCAGGTAATAACTAGCTTCATCTTCTAGACTCCTATTTGACAAGGCAAAGCATAATGTGAATCACTAATCAATATATAAAAAAATTCCAACTTGCAAGAACTGGGTCATCTGAGAGCGTTTCCTTGCTTATCCCTAGAGTCATCTGGAAAGCTTAGAGTAGATACATTTAATGTTTTGTATGAATCTTTCATGTAAACACAAGTAAAAACGTAAAATGAAATCTCAAAGCAAAGCAAGATTTTAGGCACCACTACAGGAAACTGACAGTATCCTAAACGGACGTTACTCCATTTTAGTTGCAATTTCTCCAGATGAGATCGCTCTATCGAAAATCGCATACAAATCCTGCTTTTATGAAATTGATAAGCTTTGGAATACTTTTATGCTTAACATTTACTAGGATTTCCCAACCGGTTTCTAAATATATAAGAATGTAAAATATCCAATAACTTATAAAGGATGTACCTGGAAGCCTATTAACATAAAAACGTAAGTGTTAAGATTTTTCTCACCCAAAAAAACATGTTCCAGTGGATGAATTCTGCTGGATAACAAACTTGACCATTCAAATGTACCCAATTTCATTAAAGTCCATTTTTGAGCTAGCTAGAGACTGAATAAACAAACAGGGCCTCCGAGAGGAATTACGCGCCCCTTAACCCCCTACCCCTCCATAAACATTACCCCTACATAAAACTATTAATGGAATTATTTAAAACTTACATTTCTCTGGAAAAAAAAATTAATTACATTAGTAATTGAACAGGGTGGAAAATCGTATGTATATATTTTTTGCTTTATGAATTTCTTCATTATGAAGTTTTCCGCAACCAAACTCTTGCTTGAGCAAGTCCCTCCATTTCCGCTGCTACATTGCATCCTTCCCCATCAGTCCTTTACCAACTGTACTCTCCCCCACTCTATCCTTCCATCTAACTCATCACCCATTTCCGCTGCTCCATTGCATCCTTCCCCATCAGTCCTCTACCAACTGTACTCTCCCCCACTCTATCCTTCCATCTAACTCATCACCCATTTCCGCTGCTCCATTGCATCCTTCCCCGTCAGTCCTCTACCAACTGTACTCTCCCCCACTCTATCCTTCCATCTAACTCATCACCCATTTCCGCTGCTCCATTGCATCCTTCCCCGTCAGTCCTCTACCAACTGTACTCTCCCCCACTCTATCCTTCCATCTAACTCATCACCCATTCCCGCTGCTCCATTGCATCCTTCCCCATCAGTCCTCCACCAACTGTACTCTCCCCCACTCTATCCTTCCATCTAACTCATCACCCATTCCCGCTGCTCCATTGCATCCTTCCCCATCAGTCCTCCACCAACTGTACTCTCCCCCACTCTATCCTTCCATCTAACTCATCACCCATTTCCGCTGCTCCATTGCATCCTTCCCCATCAGTCCTCTACCAACTGTACTCTCCCCCACTCTATCCTTCCATCTAACTCATCACCCATTTCCGCTGCTACATTGCATCCTTCCCCATCAGTCCTCCACCAACTGTACTCTCCCCCACTCTATCCTTCCATCTAACTCATCACCCATTTCCGCTGCTACATTGCATCCTTCCCCATCAGTCCTCCACCAACTGTACTCTCCCCCACTCTATCCTTCCATCTAACTCATCACCCATTTCCGCTGCTCCATTGCATCCTTCCCCATCAGTCCTCTACCAACTGTACTCTCCCCCACTCTATCCTTCCATCTAACTCATCACCCATTTCCGCTGCTCCATTGCATCCTTCCCCGTCAGTCCTCTACCAACTGTACTCTCCCCCACTCTATCCTTCCATCTAACTCATCACCCATTTCCGCTGCTCCATTGCTCCTTCCCCGTCAGTCCTCTACCAACTGTACTCTCCCCCACTCTATCCTTCCATCTAACTCATCACCCATTCCCGCTGCTCCATTGCATCCTTCCCCATCAGTCCTCCACCAACTGTACTCTCCCCCACTCTATCCTTCCATCTAACTCATCACCCATTCCCGCTGCTCCATTGCATCCTTCCCCATCAGTCCTCCACCAACTGTACTCTCCCCCACTCTATCCTTCCATCTAACTCATCACCCATTTCCGCTGCTCCATTGCATCCTTCCCCATCAGTCCTCTACCAACTGTACTCTCCCCCACTCTATCCTTCCATCTAACTCATCACCCATTTCCGCTGCTCCATTGCATCCTTCCCCGTCAGTCCTCTACCAACTGTACTCTCCCCCACTCTATCCTTCCATCTAACTCATCACCCATTTCCGCTGCTCCATTGCTCCTTCCCCGTCAGTCCTCTACCAACTGTACTCTCCCCCACTCTATCCTTCCATCTAACTCATCACCCATTCCCGCTGCTCCATTGCATCCTTCCCCAATCAGTCCTCCACCAACTGTACTCTCCCCCACTCTATCCTTCCATCTAACTCATCACCCATTCCCGCTGCTCCATTGCATCCTTCCCCATCAGTCCTCCACCTACTGTACTCTCCCCCACTCTATCCTTCCATCTAACTCATCACCCATTCCCGCTGCTCCATTGCATCCTTCCCCATCAGTCCTCTACCATCTGTGCTTTCCCCCACTCTATCCTTCCATCTAACTCATCACCCATTTCCGCTGCTCCATTGCATCCTTCCCCATCAGTCCTCTACCAACTGTACTCTCCCCCACTCTATCCTTCCATCTAACTCATCACCCATTTCCGCTGCTCCATTGCATCCTTCCCCGTCAGTCCTCTACCAACTGTACTCTCCCCCACTCTATCCTTCCATCTAACTCATCACCCATTTCCGCTGCTCCATTGCTCCTTCCCCGTCAGTCCTCTACCAACTGTACTCTCCCCCACTCTATCCTTCCATCTAACTCATCACCCATTCCCGCTGCTCCATTGCATCCTTCCCCATCAGTCCTCCACCAACTGTACTCTCCCCCACTCTATCCTTCCATCTAACTCATCACCCATTCCCGCTGCTCCATTGCATCCTTCCCCATCAGTCCTCCACCAACTGTACTCTCCCCCACTCTATCCTTCCATCTAACTCATCACCCATTTCCGCTGCTCCATTGCATCCTTCCCCATCAGTCCTCTACCAACTGTACTCTCCCCCACTCTATCCTTCCATCTAACTCATCACCCATTTCCGCTGCTCCATTGCATCCTTCCCCGTCAGTCCTCTACCAACTGTACTCTCCCCCACTCTATCCTTCCATCTAACTCATCACCCATTTCCGCTGCTCCATTGCTCCTTCCCCGTCAGTCCTCTACCAACTGTACTCTCCCCCACTCTATCCTTCCATCTAACTCATCACCCATTCCCGCTGCTCCATTGCATCCTTCCCCATCAGTCCTCCACCAACTGTACTCTCCCCCACTCTATCCTTCCATCTAACTCATCACCCATTCCCGCTGCTCCATTGCATCCTTCCCCATCAGTCCTCCACCTACTGTACTCTCCCCCACTCTATCCTTCCATCTAACTCATCACCCATTCCCGCTGCTCCATTGCATCCTTCCCCATCAGTCCTCTACCATCTGTGCTTTCCCCCACTCTATCCTTCCATCTAACTCATCACCCATTTCCGCTGCTCCATTGCTCCTTCCCCGTCAGTCGTCTACCAACTGTACTCTCCCCCACTCTATCCTTCTAACTCATCACCCATTCCCGCTGCTCCATTGCTCCTTCCCCGTCAGTCCTCTACCAACTGTACTCTCCCCCACTCTATCCTTCCATCTAACTCATCACCCATTCCCGCTGCTCCATTGCATCCTTCCCCATCAGTCCTCCACCAACTGTACTCTCCCCCACTCTATCCTTCCATCTAACTCATCACCCATTCCCGCTGCTCCATTGCATCCTTCCCCATCAGTCCTCCACCTACTGTACTCTCCCCCACTCTATCCTTCCATCTAACTCATCACCCATTCCCGCTGCTCCATTGCATCCTTCCCCATCAGTCCTCTACCATCTGTGCTTTCCCCCACTCTATCCTTCCATCTAACTCATCACCCATTTCCGCTGCTCCATTGCTCCTTCCCCGTCAGTCGTCTACCAACTGTACTCTCCCCCACTCTATCCTTCTAACTCATCACCCATTTGTCTCACATGACAATTTCCGTCTCCCTTATAGTGTTATTTCTTACCCTTTCAATTCTCGACGTTCTTGCTGCTCTCCTCCAGAAGGTATATTTTGTTATTTCAAATTATAATGCGAGTAAAATAATGATGCCGGGCCCCCTGAGACCACGGGCCCCTGACCAATTGTCCTCTGTGCCCCCACCCCACTGTTGCAGAGGGCCTACCGACAAGACCTGAGTTCAAAACTCGAGGAGGCTCTAAAGATTTTATCTTCTATTGTTCTTTGAGGATTGGATTTGGAGTACCAGACCGTACATAGGCCAACCCAGGCTATAATTAATTTATTAATGGGTACCTGCAAAGGGGAAAATCAGGCAGCAAAGCACAGTACTGACCACACTATCTCCCTAGGAGCCGTACGGTCAAGGATCAGATACCTCTATAGTGTCTGCCTCTCTTGGCCCTTGTGGCCTGTTATGGGATTTTTTTTGTTTATACACAAACACACACACATACACAAACATATATTTTAGCCCTTGTTATTTTTCATACCGAATTCCTGCATTTCTCTTTCTTTTAAATATACTATTAGTTCCAAAGTTTATTTTCAACAAACATTATGGTATTAAATTAATAAGAAGAAAGTGTCTTTGTTATTCAGGGCAATCGAGGACACCAGCACGTGACTGATATCGCTTGGTTTGAAGATATTCTCTACCTGGTAACGAATGCCAGCCAGGTGTTGATATTCAACACTACTTCTAAGTCTCATGAAAAGATACGAGGTCTGGAAGCTGGAAGCATTGCAGTTGACTGGGTTGGTCGGAGACTCTACTGGTCTAATCCAAAACAGCAGTTAGTAAGTTGAAAACTATTATCTACTAATAGATTATAGATTATTTTTAGATGTTTAATCACAAATACATTTGAGGGAATTTTAGAATTTGTTCTAAGTTTGTTCATTAATTACCAAGCATTGGATAATTTGGGTTTGGCTAAAGAAAAAAAAAGATTTCTGGAAGTATCTGTTTTAGATGTTTTGGCATACTCTTTGTAGTAGATACCAGGACAAGTCACTTAACTACCACTATTAGGACGTCTTACTAGGAGTAATACTATCTTGTGTGGTCAAAACCAAAGTCATTTTCTCCATAGATTTATTTGTCATCTATAATGAGAAATAAATCTATATTTTCAATTCTTTATGTCATAGGTTTTATATGGGACGTTAAAGTAACCAAAAATAAATAAGTTCAATTCTTTCAAAACAAAATGGTGGTGCTGTGTCTGATGAATGGAAAACCTTTTTTTCCATGGGCGATAGTCTGCAGGCAGCAATTTTTAATCTAGAAAAAAAACCTGAAATTATTTTGAAAGAAGAAGGTTAAATCATCTAGTAAAGTACATAGGAGTTTTTAAGAAAAACATTTTTTCTTGGAAGTGGTGTACAATTCTTCATTTGCTATTAAAAAATCCATTGAAAATCGGCCATAAACTTGTTATAATTCAATGAATGGAAAAATCCCTACGTACATTAGGAAAAAAAATCCCTAGCAAATATCATTAGGAATATGGAGTTAAAATTTGAAGTTGATCTGGTGAAAATTGAAAGCGCTAGCATATCGCCCGATTTGAAATATAGTTTTTGAGAAAATCACTTTAAAATTTAATGTTCATTTTTATTTTATTTATTTTTTTCATAATTTTTGTAATAAAGATTAAAAAAAGTATTTTTTAATTTTGAAATGTATCGGGACTTTGACAAATTTTTGGCACATTTAAAAACTGTTCCAGCATATAAAGACTCTTGGATATAATTTTTGATTAATTAAGGAAGCATTTAAGCCCATAAAAAATAAAATGGGAAAAAAAAGTGCCAAGGTAGTATTAGCCCTTAACATCCACCTCATGGTCACTAAACTTGTTCCCTTCAACTCTCTCTCCTCCTTTGTTATTCCTCAAGCATAGTTGGGCATAATTAATTTAATAAATATGAATTTGAATTTATTCGTACTCCACATATTTGTAAATATGAATATAAATAAATTTGTATTCATAAGTGTGATAACAAATTTATTTTACTCATGCGACTGATATTTTACAGATTACGCGAGGTCATCTTAACGGATCTCATCAAGAACCTCTTCCTATTCTTACTGTAGCGAAGGAGCTGAATATCGATGCGTTGAATGCTTTTATTTACTGGTCGACTGGACATGCTGTAGAGTGTGCACGGCTGAATGGAAAGCAGAGGAGGACGTACTATCCTGCTGAGCTATTTTCGGGCAAACAAGGTACTTGATATGTTTTTTTATTAATTTATTTATTTTAAGATGCGTCTACTTATAAAGGTTTCCCTATGGCGGAGCAGAGAATGTTTTGCGAGTCACTGAAAAAATGAACTTGCCACAAGCCTGACTTGAACCTGCATCTTACAGGCAAGAATCCAGCGGATTGGCCACTAGATCACGGGAAGACTCATACTTATTACAATTTGAAACTGTGAATTGGTTCAACTTTATTTAAATCTCTTCAGCATTTGTTTTATTTTTATATTATTATCACAATTAGTGATGAAAAGGAATTTTAATAAAAAACCTCAATTTTTATTTTTTTATAGCGCATCGACATCTGGATATTAGGGCCAACATCCAAGGTCCAGCCGGGAACTTTCTTAACGGGCCCTGAAATGAGAAAAATCCCTGCTGCCGATGGGATTTGAACCCACCATTTCCCGCATGAGAATCCTAGGCGTTAGCCACTTGACCACTGGGAGACCCCAAAAACCTTAATTAGTTCTTTTTTTTTTTTTGTGTGTGTTTTGACTGGCAGAGTCAATAACACCTTTCTCAATCTGTTTTTATTAACGGAAAATACGGGCTAGTCTAACTGTTTTTGATGCAATTATTATGCAAACAATTTTTTTTTTTCTATAGGTTCTGCCTTTTAAACATATACCAGAAGAATCGTTTAATCTAAACCTTTAACAGAGACTAAATATGCAATATTATTTACATATTTACACTCACTGAAACAGATTCACTCAATAAATACAGGATCGCACAAAGCACACATTCAATAATAACTTTATTTTACTATACATTTTCATTTATTAGATTTATAGGGCGGAGCTATATGTGGCAGTAAATGTTGATGTCTTTTAAAAATTCTATCAATTTCTTCACAGGTGGTTCATTTCTACAACATGTCATTTAGGTTACCGGCTAGCTGGTGGAACTGCCTGGCCTCTTGGAACGAAGTGTAGTCCACCAAGGTGTGTCTTAAATCAAGGAGGTTCACACCTGAGGACTTCGTCGTCCAACAAGGTGATGACCATGAGTTAGACGTGTGTGACCAATTCTCAATCAGTTATCCCCAGGTCATCAAGTCTTTCGGCGAGGCTCATTGGTCTCATGGTCGTTGCATACTTCTTAACATTTTTGAGAAACGGAGTTTTATCCAGTGTTTTTCATTTTAATATTTACAATATTCATAAATTTCTATTGGTTGCGCTACTGACCTATTGTTTATTTCAGTAATGGGTTTAACTCTTGATATGAACATGAAGACTGTGTACTGGATTGTGCGTAATTATGAAGGTTCTACTTTATTCCGTGCTGACATGGCTCATGGATCTTCCCCAGCTAAAGAAATAATTCCTGTAAAGATGGCTTTGACACAGTACCCAGATATACAAGGTATTTACTCGGAAGGATTGAATAAAATTATTATATTAAAAACTTTCTTATATATCTATTTGTCTTAAAACAGGTCCTCTGTGTTATTTTGACTCCCGACTCCTTTGGCTGCGTGATGATAGAAATGCTGTCATTGGTGATCTCAATGGAACAAATTCCGCTCTGCTCAACAGCATGAGCTTGACCGGATTAAATATGGTCACCGTGATTGATGAATCTCTCCATCCTAAGCCGGGTAAATATAGTAAATATTACAGGAGCTAAACAAAACCTACAAACACTTTAGTAATAATGTGTCAAAGGTGGTATACCTTCCTACGTCTAAGGCATGATAGCACACAAATCCATAAATATATTAAAAAATATAAAAACAGTAATAAGAAGTCTTTATCAAAAGGAGTAGGTTCTACTCATGAAAGAATTTTTGAAAATTGTATTGGTATCTCTGTTAATGTTAAGGGGGATCAAAAATTGAATGACACCCTGCTTTTTACCCAAAGTTTTTGGAATTTTAAAATTAAACTTTGTGGCTCTTAACGTGGTCGAATGAACTTTCATCGGACTTAATGCACGACACCTCAACTTTCTCTAATTTTTCTCTAGAGAACCTAACTCTGGAATCTCCAATGGAAAGGGCTAATTTTTATGATGGATTATAGTAGAGAATTGAATTCTATGTCTACTTTATATCTGTAATTTTTTTGCTAAAGCGCACAACTTTGTCACAAATTGCCAAAAACTAAGAAAACCCTTATCTTGTTGCTACTTTTATCGATTTTTCCAAAAGTCTGAAAACCAACTACTCCTTGAATTCTTAATACAAAATTCAGTTGTGAAACCTTGGGCTAAGGACCATCCTCACAGGAATTGGTTGAATTTCTAAGAGCGTATTTTTATACGTCAAGCCATTCTCAATCCATTGTTGAGAGAGTACTACCTGAGTGGCTTGAGAACAATACCATTATGTCGAACATGCTCGAAATTCAGCTCGTTAGAGTACTTCAACCAATGTCAATGGCGATGCTCACAACCACAAAGTAAATTATTCACAAACCTAATTCCTTAGATTATTTACAATACAAAACTCTCTTTTTGTTTTCAGACTTAGCAGGTGAAGAAGTGGTAGTGATTCCGCAGATGGTGCTAATAGAATCTCTTCAAGTTTTGGGCAATTACAGCCATTTTAATATCACATGGTTCCCTGTCACTAATGTCAATTTAGGTCAAATTTTCTATGAGCTTAAAATAAGTCATGAAGAGAAAAAAGAAATTGTTGTAAGTATTAATGAAAACTCATTACACAAATTGGGAGTTGACATATTTGTATGCACTTGTAAATACAATGATAATTTTGTTTGTCAGTTTTAAGCTTTTTTTTCCAAATTTGAAAATTTATTTCTTAAGTCTTTGAGTCAAATACAGAATACTTTTGTTACTAATGCAGCTTTCAACTCCTGCAGTAGTTTTTGAAGATTTTTATTTGACAGGAATCCCAGGCTGTTTTCTCAGACTTTCAACCGTAATTTTATATGTGGTTTGTGTTTTTTATATTTAATAAGAACAGGGTTCTTAACAAATATTAAAACCAAATCTTAGAAGGCTGGATGGAATTCCATCAATATATAATACAACAAAAACTACCACTGAAGGCAAATGCTGTATCGGCTACTAAAATACTCCCCAGTGAAGAAATCTAATCAGAATACAAAATACAGTTTCCTTAATTTCATTATTACTTTTACACTATACTTTTTATTGTTTTAGGCTTAAATGTATTTACTTAAATTGTACTATTTGATTGAAAGGTTGAGACAACGGAAGCTAGTTGGAGGTTTCCAGAAGAGGAATCCTTGACACCATATACAGAGCTTCGAGTGTCTATTAAAGCTCTCACTTACTGGGGATCTTCTCTACGCCAGTCGACAATACTCCATTCACCAGAGAGTGTACCATCTCAACCTGTCTTACCAAGGGCTTTTGTCACTTTTATACCGGGATACTTTAGTGGACATCAGGTAACCATTATTAATTACAATATATAACATAGTAATCTTTGTATTTTATATTATATATTTCTAAAATCCACTCCATTTACAAGTGTTTTTATTTCAATTATAATACAGTTATAACAATAATCTCCTGATGTCGTATTTGTAGGAAAACAGTGACTGTTCAAGATATCATTTGAGGCAATGAAAATGCGTTAAATCCATTTTGTTATCAAATTAATTTCTTTTCTAAAAACTTTTTTTTTCCTCACAGCAAAAACTTTTTTTTTTGGAAATTCATTAAATATCATCAAAAATAAGGAAATGAATGTTATTGTAGCCTCATAAATATTAATTTCCTAAAGGAATTATATTAGTTTAGATGCTTTTTGTGTACCATGAATAGTTTACGATTTGGACGTATCCTTTTTTGAAAGTCGATGCCTCATTTAAGAGTGGTATAAGTCTATGACATTGCAAGGTTGCAGTTAAAATGGCAAAACATCTTATAATAATTAAGCTACAGTTGACAAGGTCATCATTTTTTTAAAAATAATTGGGCTGTACCACTTATTTAGTAGTAATTTCTCTAAATAAGTTAAGCCTTTCTCTCCGTTTTTTGTTCTAAGGCCATAAAAATGTAAGAAATATAGAAATTAGTCCTAAAAATGAAAAGAATAGTTGAAAACTTTGCCCGGGGTAAAATAGCTTAAAACCTTGGTCATAATTAAACGAGCCAGTCATGATTTTCGACTTTGAGATTATACTTCTTTTTTAAATTAAATCTTTACTAGCCAGGATAGGGATAATGCCTTCTCTTTTTTCTTTTTAAAGAAATTCTACCACCCCTAGTAGGAATCAAACCCACAATCTTAAGCACGGAGTGCTCTCGCTTTCATGGCTATTATATGAATTGAGAATAGCTGAAATTTTCATATTTGAATATGATAAAAAATAATTGAATTATTTTTATAAATGAGTTATTATAGTTTAGGATGATTACTTGACCATTATATTCCTCTATAGATTATATTAAGTTTGATTCTGTAGAAATATATGGTTTAAGTAAATTAAAGAGTTTTTTTATTTATTGTTTTTTTTTTTATTTAAAGGTTGAAAATATTAGAAAATAATTATGAACTTACTAGTTTTAAACTTGTTTAAATTCAGGACATGGAGGTTACATTGAGATGGGAAGTTCCTCTTGAACCTAACGGAGTTCTGACTGGTTACAAAGTGCTGTCTTGGTTGGATGGCTCGACTTCTTATCTCTGGGTAACACCATTATTGCAACCCACTTCACTTGAATTCAGAACTACGGATGTTCCTCGTGAATCAATTGTATTCTTCCAGGTTTGTGAATAAATAATGTAAATGGAATTAATATTTCACTCATGTGTTATAATAGAGATTTAACTAAATCGATTTATCTTTCTGAAAGGTCCGTGCTTGTACTAAAATTGGTTGTGGACTACCTTCGGCAGCAGTTCGTGTAGAGACTGGACGAGAGAATCCATTGCCACTTCTGCTCATGTCTACTAATGAAGGAGCTGTGATAAGAGATGTTGATAATGGAGACACGCGACTATTGGTATCACATCAAGGAGTTCTAGGCCTCGCATACGCTGAGGAAGACGTCTACTATATGGATGGGAGAGGAGTTATTAGCCATGCTGCTGACAGGGGCAAAGGACAGGTCATTAACACGTTAATTAAACGTCAAAAAATTATAATTACAATTTCATTTTTATTTGTTCTTGTTTGATGTTGATGAGGTTCAGTATAATCAGCTAGTGTTATTTTGAATTCGAACACTAGTTGTGCAGTAAAATGTTATCTTCAAGTGCTGTTATTTAGTAATCAAGAAAGGACCAGACTTCTAGGCAAAACCATTTTTTATTACTTAACAGAAAAAATAAGCAGCCAGAGCATTGTACTGGCCATACTATTTTCCTAGACAGAGCATAGGATTGCCCCCTTTGCAGATACCCTTTGAAGGCTGGGTTGACAGTCCGGACCGTGATTCCGATCCTCAAATGACGACCCTATAAGATAAAATCTTTCAGTGTGCATCCAATTTACAATTGAGCCAAACTCGGCTCGTATTTAAAATAGCTTAAGGAATTGACTTCAGAACTCACTTTATATTGCTCATCTATTACCCTTATCTTGCCTCTTGATCTGATGTAGTGGGAAACCACATATTTGTTTTTGAACAATATCTCCATAATTCTTGATTAGCTGTTATGATTTTTTTCTGGCTCAGAAAGAAAAAGCCTTTTACGAGCTCTTAAATACTAAAATAAAAGTACTTTATTATATTGCGGGGAGATCGTTGACTTGGAATTGTGAAGGTAGGTTTTATTTTTAGGAATTTCTTCATTCCCAGTTCCACTGGTCCATCGCATCCTCCTCCGTCAGTCCTCTAACAACCATACTCTCCCCCACTATCCTTCCTTCCAAAGGGGGTCTTCCTCTCCTTCTTTTACCATCCGCTTCCCAATCTATCATTATTTTTGGTATTCTCTCATCACCATTCGTCTCACATGACCATATATACATATACATATTTTTTTGGTGATTTGACTTTGACCTCTGTAGTGTTTTTAGGTTAAATAGTGCTATTATTCAACCTAATTCTGAACTCTAAAGCTAATCATACTACCTACATTTATTATATTATTACTGAAAGAAGAGTATTTAAACTTTTGAAATTATAACTTTTCAGTTTCATGTCATAACTTGTCAGGGATTATTCTGTCTTAAGACGTTTTAACTTTAACATATGAGTTGATTAAAATTAAAAATTTTGACAATAAATTTTGTTAGATAAACAAATTCTTTTCCAGATGGTGAATCTGAATAACACTGGTTTGAGCGTCTGCGTGGACTGGGTCGGAAGATTTCTTTATTGGTCTGAGAAAGGAGAGAAGCCTGGAAGCTCCTTGATAAAGAGACTAGATCTATCTCTTCAGATGCACGGTGTCACAGACGTAATTACTATCTCTCAAAGGCCAAATCTTGTCCTGCATTTGCAAGTTGATCCGAATAACGGGTAAGTAAACAACCTCCATAAATAGAAAGTTGAATCAATATAAATTAAATCAATATTGATTTAATTTATATTGACAGCGGCGCTAATGACCTAGAAGTAGATGCGCCGTAAAAAAAACAAAAAATAAAATATTGATGATTTAACTTAGTCGACTATTTTTCTAGACATTCCCTGCCCTCTCACCTGAATTTTATCAAAATAAGTCAATGTAATACATTACAATAAAAATATACTATGAGGTTAAAAATTAATTGATTAAAAATTGAATGTTGGGAGAATATTGCCTTTTGTTTTTGTTTCCACCACGAAAATTGATATGTATCATTCCCATAGCGAACAATTAATCGAGTTTGTTAACCAACCAAGTTAAACAAGTTTGTTAAATCAACCCTCTCCAGTTGCAACTGGAGGGGAGTTTACCCCAGACTCAAATTACTAAATCGCCCATAACGGCTGCAATTGTTGTCATATTGAAAAAAACAAAAAACAACTGAGTATATGTCATAAGTATCTAGAGAGAAAAGCATGTTGTAGAAATAAACTACAATGGTCCATTAGAAGGAGGGCTTTACTCTAGAGCTAAATGTATAATTTGCTTGTACCATCCGTTATTAGTACTTCCTAGCAAAGAAACTCTCTAGACAAGAGGCCCCACCAATGAGGAGTATGTGTCATAAAAAAAAAAAAAAAAAAAAAAAAAAAAAAAAAAAAAAAAAAAAAAAAAAACAGTCCATTATTTAATGATGAAATATATTTAATGATTGAGTTAGCTGCTCATTACAATTATAAAAGATCAAAACTATTCGTGTTTATTTAGAATTTATATAGGTTATTTTAAGCAAATTATTCAAGAATGGAGTGTACACTACCACCTATCTGAGGCATGTGCTTAGCAAGCTGCTCCCGCGTGATAGATTTTTTGAGAAAGTGTTTGGAATGTCTCTGTAATTAAATGTTTTCCCAGATTTGTAGATGGATCGACTGATCCCAGTCAATTATGATACTTTTTTTTGTGTCCAGTGATATTCCCCATGCAGGCTCAGGATAAAAAAAAGTTCCTTGGACTCCACATCTAACAAGACAGTCCATCTGCTCGTTACTAAATTCATCTGAGGGGCTAGATACAAATATTGTGCTCGTAAATCATATCCAGCACATTTTGACATTCCTCGACAAACCTGGATCTAATGAGACCCTTTGTAGCCAAAAATTTAGAATGGGCAGTTTCGCATTTTCCTGAAAACCATTATTCACTTTACATGTCCTGATGTATCTCTTCAAGTAATGTTACTACTCCAAAAAATGTTAATGATGCCTAATTGTTTTCAGAATTCTCTACTGGGTCGAAGAAAAACCGAATAAGTTTACCTATTTAATGATGTGTCCTCCTGACAATTGTGACGATCCAACACACTTCTTCGAGCAGAATAATGAGTAAGTTTTTTTAATTGAATTAACTAAAATATTTTGAATAACTTGTAGAATTAGTTCTGAATAAAGACTTCCTTTGATGTTTCCAGTGATGAAAAAGGATGCAACTGCCCTGAGAGCCCACTGCCTTGGCCAGTGTTTTATCTAGATACAGCCTCGCCAAAACTCTACTGGATTGATGCTGCTACCGGAAGCCTGTTGGAAGCAGATTTCTCTGCTTGTCATTGTCATCTTATTCTTGACAATTATAATGGGAGGAACACTGGTAAATATAATACAATAGCTCATAAATCAGTTAACACATTCGCTGCCGGCTCCATAGCATATACAGAGAGCCATGTCTTGCCCTGGGTGCAGGCTCTATAGCATACATAGAGTTGGAAAAACTAATCTTTTAGGAATATTATTATACATAAACTCTTTTAATATATTTTCTGGTAAATTTGAATCAAAAATACATAAGAAATGTGAAAAAAAACAAAGTGGCACATAAGGGCAGATTCAAATTAGGCAGTGAATGTGCTAATGTAGCAAAACATCATAATAGAAACAAAATTAATTTTGCTTCAAATCCTTTTTTTTTTTATTTAAGGTTTACCACCAACTTCATTAACAGTCGACCTTCAGCAAATATATTGGTCAAATGAAACTGAAAATCGATTGTACAAGATACCCAAATCAAAGTTCCAACATTCAGAAAACGTATCTTCTCAGGAAGTACCTGGATTACAAAAAATACAAGCATATGGACGTCATCTTCAACCTCTTCCTGGTAACATTCCTCATTTGAATATTAGAAAAAATGATTTCTGAAGGCATTTTATAATTTGTTTTTGTAAAATATTTAATAATCCATTATAGTCTTCACACTACAAAATTACAATATAATGAATGAATGAAAATAGCTTTTATGATGTAAAAAAAAAAATTAATAATATTCCACTCCTCAAATTGGCAACCCTACTGGGAAGCAGGGCTCGCTATTTCATTCAAAAATCTCCCATCATGAATTTCTATTTTTGTTCTCCACCATGACCTCGTTGTTTTTGTGTTTTTTTCCACTCCTTCAATTGTTTTCATTGGTTCCTGCCATATCCTCATTTACTGAGTGGACTCACCACATACAATATAATACCAACCAATAAATACTAAACTAAAAACTGGTCCTGGCATGTTTGAATGGTCCTATCAGTAATGTAGCCACAATCTAACTTTCTTCCTTGTATCTTGCCTTTTTATTTTTTTGCTATGAATAGATTACCACCCATGAGTAATGCCAATGGCACATGGTTTTCCCATGGAGTTCTTTCAAGTGTTACATGTTGTTTCCATTTTTTTTTTTTCATTTAATTATTGTAAAATGAATATATGTGAAAAAAAGAAATGGCTGAATCCTTCTTATAAAATTGTAAAATTTTAAAAGTATTAAATTTATTCGTTCATTAAAAAATTTTCATTTTCTTTTTCAGATTTGGAATGCCTAGTACCAAACTCTGAGCCACCCGAACCACTGCTTGTGTCAAAGTCGAGCGATTCCCTGATCCTTATGCTCGGAGAAACTCTTAGAGCGGAAGGTTGCAGCAACGTATCCCTAGCCACATCTATATTTACGCTGTATTACGGGGTTGTTGAAGCAGATGGTGCTTCTCCGTGTGCTGTACATGTCAACAACTGCCTTTCTTTGGTTATTATCATTTTTTTTTATCATGTATATTGTGAAATTTTGCATGACAAGTTATCTTGTAGTTGGCAGTCTATTACTTTGCATTATTGACTTGGACGCCTGCTACGAGGTAACCCGTAGTAAATCAGTGTTTATATGAAAAGATGGCCTCGAGGAAGAGAACAAAAATTGTAGATCCAGTAACATAACACCAGGTCGAAGCATGTCTGGGTACGAACTAACTCGTAGTTGGCTTCCGTGAAGAACTTTCTCTTTCATAAACCATAAACTTCAACATGGTTCATACAACTTTTTTTCTTCTTTTTTTTGTGCAAGAAACAAATGTTATGTGCTTTATGGTGATCATTACATACTGTAATTATAGTTTTCAATAAGAAAGATGATTAAATTAAATTGGCTTTCTAGACCGGAATCTGGAAAATTACTGTGTCAGTCAATGTGTTAAAAGGAGGAAGGTCAATAATTAAAAAAAATATACATATTTGGAGTAAATTATTTCATTTAGAGCCGTCTGCTCAAATTCAGGAACATAAATATGTTTTAGGTCCACCTGACAAACCTATGTAATGTACTGTATATACATACAGTCTTCTTTACCGTACATGGCCAATGCGCATGTTCGAACGCCACTCTGCATGCTCGAATGCCAGTGGACACTTTTTTGTGACACATACAGTCTTCTTTTTCGTGTATGGCCACTGCGAACGCCACTGCGCATGCGTGAACACAACTGTGCTTGCAAAAACGCCACTGCACTTGCGTGAACGCCAGCGGACACTTTTTTGTAACATTTTTTTCCAGTTTAGTCACGGCTAAAGCATATTTATGCTAAAATCGTAGTGTCATAGTGAATAAGTTTTGTAAATATTACCATTTTAAGTAAGTTGAAGGTAGGGGTGGGGAAGGATCAATGAATTCATGAAATAACTAGCAACAGAATTGTTCCCCAAAATTGTTCAGTATGAATCTGACTTTTCCACTACTAATTATGAAATTCTTTACCCGGATTTAATGTTTTACTCTCAAACTTCCTTTGGATCATTACAAGAAATTATCAAAATTATAATAGACCTTAACTTGACTTAATTTAAAGTGCCTGAAGATGAACCTAAAGAGGTTCGAAAAGTCACAATTATAACTTAATGTATTAAACAATTTTAGGGAGCAACTCCTGCTAGTTATTACATTTTAGTAAGATAAAAAAGCTTGCTTGTAAATTCACAAAAAAGTTAATTGTAAATTTTATTTTTGAAATAAAGCTGTAATGGTTGGCACATTCTATGATTCCTGGATAATTATTTGATTGGCCACGGATCGTGTCTTGTGTCTCTATGACAGAAGCTAAACGGATTCGTTCAACAGCCTCTTCTTTCTTCAACTCTCGACTTAAGTGTAGTTCAGTAGAAAGATGTCTATCGGCTAGGAAAACACATCTTTGCCCAAATTGGAAATCCGAGTTGCCTTTCAGCAGCAACTTAAGTCCCAGATTCTTAATGCAAAGAAATTTAAGCATTATAATTTGATAAAAAAAAAAAAAAAAGAAAAATTGTCTTAACATTAAAACATAACTATGTAGTTGTTTTTAAATATTATAATAAGACAAATTTTATTATTTTTAGGAAGCATACCACAACAAAGTTGATGTTACTGGGCTTCTTCCATATACAGCTTACGTGATTCGAGTACTTGAAAAGAACTATTACTTGGATCAAGTCGGGCTGACTCCACGACTTAGTTTGCCTTATGTCTTTCATACTGCTGCAGGAGGTGAGGGAGTTTATTTAATCAGGATTGCATTATTTAAATAGAGTTCTATGATTTTACTGAGACCAGGTTTAATAAATTTATATCTTAACGTAATTATATGTTCATAAAATATTTTTTTGAAGAGGTAGAATAAAATCTGAATTAGATAGAACTATAGCCTGTTCAGTTAGAAGGAATAGTTCAAATCCCGCGTGCGCGAAATTCTGAGGGAAATATTCCCGCTGGTTCCGCCATTTCAATGAACAACACACTACTTTAAACTCAATAAAAACTGATTATGTCTCGTTTAGGACCAGGGAAGGCTTTGAGAGGTCAGGTAAGGGAGATAGTGTTTAATATTTATCAATAATTAGCCAAAGCTAAGGCTAAAAACAATTTAAGATATAGCCTGTTCAAATAGATGGTTTAGTTGGAGGGAAAAGGGCGTGGCCTATGTTCTCCTTGGAAGAAATTGTCGGTAAAAATTCTCTCTGTTATAACCTTATCACTAGGAGGTTCAAAAAGTTTTTATTCTTAGCTTTAGCTGAGTATTGATAAATATTAGACACTATTTCCTTTGTCTGACCTCTCAAAGCCTTCCCTGGTCGTAAACGAGACATAATCTGTTTTTATAATGTTTCACGTATCGTGTTGTTCCTTGAAATGGGAGTTTGTAAATGGTGGAACCGTCTGGAATATTTCCCTCAAAATTTTGTGCATGCAGAATTGTACTTTTCCATCTATCTGAACAGGCTCGTCACAAAATTTTATTTTTCACAGTAAAAATCAACAGAGTTATTTATCTATCATCAGATGCATTATCTATTTTTTAGCACCTTCCCCTCCAGAAGAAATTTCTGGGACGCCATTATCCCCATCCGTTGCTGAAGTCCGATGGGAGCCTCCGAAGCAGCTTAATTCTGGAAGACTTGTCAGGTAAAACCAAATATCTCTACTTCATTTTTCTTTTCAACTAATTTTAATAATTAAAAATAAGCATCTATTCTTCAACCATACTTAAATTTAAAAGAATTTAACAGTCTAATTATTATGTAATTACTCCTATCTACTTATCATAGCCAATGGCCATAGCCATGTTGAATGCAACGGTACTCGTTGGTCACCGAAGTTAAGCAACGTAGGGCGTAGAGTACCTGAATGGGAGACCGACCACGTTCTGTTGGCATTATAAAAGAGTGGCAACTTGTAGATGGCCTGGCGCTAATAACTCAGATGTTGTAACATCGTAAAAAGAAAAGAAAAAAAATCTGCATATCATGAAGTTAAACAAGAAATGTAATATTATTAAAATAAGTTATTAAATATCATACTAATTAATATAATAAGCATTTAAATAATAATAGTAATGTGATTTTTAAAATCATGAAATTAATGACATTGAATATTAAATTCATGTTTTTTTATTTTATTAATTACTGTTTATAAATGTATTTGTTTTATTAATTCAGGTATGAAGTAGTATGGAGAAGTCGTGACTTGTCAGATGGTGTTCGGCATAATGGAGAGCAAATAGTAACAACAGGACCTGAATCTAATTCGACTGTCTTTGTGAAACTCCAGAAACTACTCCCTGGTCAGAGTTATCGCATTTCAGTAAGTCGTACGATCACTACAATACATGAACACATTTTCCAATTATCAATATGAGATCATAAGATTTAATATGATTATGATATTATGAGTATTATATTGTAAGATTTGGCTTTGGCCCAGATGACGAATTACCAATATGACCTTTAATTTTAGTTTAAATTATTTGGAATTAATCTTTTCTCTATTGCAAATGCAATAATTATAATGTCTAATTAAAAAGAAAAATTTGTAATTGAGAAATTTGTAAATTAAGCACGATAGAGAGAACCTAAATAAATCAGTTAGGGATAACGTAATAGCACGGAATGTAGGATGAGAATCAGAGCATTTAGGGGCAAATACAGCTCCGTCTGAGGAGGAGATGAGGTGAAGGCTGAGCTGTCTGAGGGAGCAACAAGTCTATGCCTAGTCCAGTTCGGAAAGGGTTAATTTACAAAAAAAAAAATAGTCACATTTTTAACTTTGACACTGTAAAAATATTATATAAGTAGAGGAATCCTATAGCAATAAGACTTTGAATGCTAATTTCTCTAAAACAATTGACTCATCTTGGGGGGGGGGCTCTTTATCAAAATATTCTATACCAACACCGTTGTGAAATGGAGGTTTTTGAAGAGTTCTCTTCTTTTCTTTTATTTCCATTAATCAGACTGAGCCACGGCAACCCATGCTCATGTACAAAGAATGTATTATATTTATTAACAAATAAATGAGTATACCTTTAAAAATGGGTTCCATCATTTTAGGTAAGAGCATATTCTGAAAACTCAGAAACATTTTCTGAGAGTTCGAGCATTAATTTGACCATGTTTCCGGAGCCACCAGATATAAACCTTCAAAATGCAACACCTTATAGCCTAAACATTTCCTGGCCATTGGATTTGAATTTCTCCACTATCAGGTACAAAGCTTGTTTTATCTTTTGTAACAATGTTTGAATTGCTTATTCACAAAGTTTATTAGATATTATAAAGAGCTTATTTTAGTGCATTTCCTCCCTCCTTCCATAGGTAGGAACCCCGCTTATAAGGTTGACCTCAATCCGCAATCCAGAAGTGCCGACTAGAAAAGTTTAAGTGTTTAAACCCATGGATCACGAAAATAGCAGTGGTTCAAATGTATATTTATTTGTCTGTATTAGGAGATAAAGTGCGTTTACATTATTACATACTGTCTTAAATACACTTGGTCAACTTAACAATTGGGCATCTCCTTGTACTCTCCTATAAGGTAGTTGTACATACAAAAATACATCACAGCTAATCCTCTAAGAGTAGAAATGCTACTATCAGCTATAGATAAGGATTTAGTTAAAAATTTAAATAAATACCTAGAGAGTATCAGGAAGCTGAGGACATTTATAATAGAATAAACGACTCACACATAACTCTCCATTACTCAAGTACTTGACAGTGTTGGGCAAAATGTATTTTAAATAATAATAAAAAATAATGTATTTGACATTATTTATTTGAAATATTATTTCAAAGAAATTTATTTTCAAAGAATTCTTTCACTATCTCTCTAGAGTGCCGTATGGTCAAGAATCAGATACATCTACAGTATCTGGCACTCTTGGCCCTTGTTACGGGACTGATGTTTGTTGTTTTTTTTTTTTTTATTGATAATATTATGTAAGTAATGGTAATTGTATAGTGTATGGTATTTTCTTATTAATTCCTGTTTATTTATTATTTTCTACCAGCCATGAGATGGAGTACATTGATTTTGCTTCAAGTGAATATTGGCTTCCGATTCCTTTATCAACATACGATGAAGATGATGAACTTTACTTCCTAGAAAATCTCAAACCAAAATCTAGTTACACATTTCGTCTACGAATAGTGTACGTAGATCCAGAGGAGGAATACATTTGGCCACTCGATAATAGATTTACTTTTCGAACTCTTGGTAAGTCATTTTAAATACTTTCTTATTCGCCCCCAATTTAATTAGATAATACCTATAATTCACTGTCGATATATAAATTAGCATAAAGATAACTCATAATCTTTATTTATAAGAACATCAGTTATCTTGTCTTCAGGAATAATTGTCGTCAGGTTTAATCATTAACATATGGAAGGTAGTGTGGGCTGGCCGACCCTGCATTACGGTGATCTCTCTACCTGTCCAGGCCCCTGTTACGACTCTATTCTCGTCTTCCTCTCTACCTGCGTGAACTCTTTCATATAATATCCTCCGTTAAAATTTTAAATTGTAGGAAAGCTTTATTTGATTATTTATTTACTTTTTCTTTTTAGCTCTGAATATTTGGGTTGAATTATGTAATTGTATGCTCCAATAAATTTTGTTATGGACTATAAAAGAATAATATTTTTGTAATATAGGTACTAATCAATTAAGCTAAATAAATAATTTATTAAAAAAAAATATCCTCTTTTTTGAATTTTTTTTGTATACAATTATGTACAAATTTAAAAAGAAAAAAAACACAATAATAATAAACTAATGAATTTGAGTTTTAATGCTGAACACAAGACATAGGTATTTAAAAAAGCAGTTTTATTGAAAAACTAGACGTGATGGATTTTTTTGAGTGTTTTTTTTTTTTTTTTTTTTTTTTTTTTTTTTTTTTTTTTTTTTTTTTTTTTTTTAAGTTTCATTATCCAAAAATCCAACAGTCAATAAATCTCCTAGAGTTTTTTGGTCACAGACCTATATAATTTTCTCACATACACCAACAAACTTTTGAGTTATCCCTGTGAATTAATAAAAAATAAATGACTAAAAATTTTACAGATGGGAATATTAACACATAAAGAAAAATTATGTTTTTGAACTTACTACATGTTTTATTTTAAATTTGTTTATTTGTAATTAATAATACAACATAATATATACCTTTTTTTACCTACAGACCACAAATATTTGCAATTTTTAAACAAATTAACTACTATAATATTATTGACCATTGGTTTAATGCGTGGAATATATCTTCTTCGTTTCCTTGCTCTATTACATAAATGAAAGTGAATATACAATTCATAAATTGAAGATAAAATTGTTAATGAGAACAAGTACTATAGATGTATACAATATATTCAGTTAGGGATTAATTTAAAGTAGCTGATAGCATAATCTAGTTCTTAGCGTGCACTCGGCATGATCTGTTATTTTTATTACAGTAAGATATGTTTTTTCCTTTTATGAACGTACCTTTTAGTGCTACTTTTGGTATAATTACAATACAATGCATGCTTATAAGTGAGCTTGTATATGAAGAATTTAATGTGTGGAATATTCGATATGCTATGTTACTATTTCAATGTTACTGGGTAAGTTTTTTGCGATTCTTATACATTTATTTTGAAATATTTGTATTTTTTTATAGTTCCTATTACAAGTAGAACTCCAGATGAGACAAGCGTATGTTAATATAGATCTAATGCATGATGTAACTTGATGGCAGGAAATAGGAACAAAAACAGTAACAATTAGAATTGGTTCAGGTGAATCACCTTGGTCGTGGAAACTCATATTTTAATAAATAAATTTATAAGAATATTTTTTGCCTGAAGGTGACAAACCAAGCAGACCAGGACGTCCAGTGATGCAGCATCTGAGCTCCGGAGCGTATCAAGTAGCGTGGGAACCTTCTCGGGATAATGGTGCTCCTCTTGCTACGTACATCCTTGAAGGGAGACCCGCGCAGCCCGCAAAACGTGGAACAAACAGCTCATTAAGTGAAAATGATCTTTGGACACTCTATTACAATGGCACTGGTAAAGCGGAAACTTAACTAGCATTTACCTGGGTAAAATCTTTCATTCGTAAAATATTTAATGGTTTCTAATCTTATTGCAGACAACTATTGGAAAATGCCAAATGAAATCCGAGGTGAAAAATATCGCTTCAGAGTTCGATCTCTGAATAGCTATGGTTGGAGTGATTATAGCGACACTGGCTCGTTCGATCTATCACAAGCTGGAGCTCGATTAGCTGGTTCTCATGACGTTACAATCATTCTATGGGTCCTTACACCGACTGCAGTGTTTATTACTCTTGTCCTATTTGTTTGTGGTAAGAAACTTCATTAAAAATTATAATTGTCTTCTGAATATTTTTCTCACACTGAAATGTCTGAGGTCAAAAACCTAATAAAATACAAAGGTAGAATTTGTCAGCGTTCGGTCCTGCTATAACACACCCCCGTTGTTGTGTTAATGCAACTACATTTCTGATTAAAAAAATCAGCTTTATTGTTTGCCAATGTTCCGGCTTGAAATTCAAGCCTTCATCAGGGCTGCAAAACAACGAGGACAGAGTTAATTCTATTTTATATATCTCTGTTAATAAAAAACATATTTTTGTTCTCATTCAACAAAAGAAGCGATACAGTATTGGAAAATAAGAAGTAAAGGCAGCTTAAAAAAAAAAAAATGTTTAGATTGAATCTTTTTGTTAAAAGAAATTGAAAAGAATTAAACTTTCTATTATTTCTAAGCAATATGGCATGACTAACCTCTCGCTGAGGAATATATTTAGTTATGCAGCTCATGTGTGGCAAAATTTTAGTGTGCTTGACTAGTTAGTTTGCCAATGTAATTAAATAAACATTATTTGTGAGAATATTATTGTTTGTCGCAGTGCTGTACCGAACAAAGGGGAGCACAAAGAAAGTAGTAGTCCGAGCTGACACTGAATTGGCAACACTACGGGAATTACCAAGGTGGTCGGTGCAGAACACTAATGCACTGTACGCTGGCTCGTCTCCTCATCCACTCCCTCGATTGAGAAGAGATCAAATCACATTGACAAAATTCCTCGGTTCTGGCGCCTTTGGAGAGGTATTCGAAGGACTCGCTTTGTCACTTCTCAATTCTGAAAGTCCAACTAGAGTCGCTATTAAGGTAACAAATATTATCATGAACTGTAATTTTTTTTTTTTTTTTTTTTTTTTTTTTTTTTTTTTTTTTTTGGTGCATCTACTGCTAAGGTCATTAGCACCAATATAATAATATAATAATATTACCAGAACTGTAATATAACAATATTTTTATATTATGAATATTTGTTCACTAAAACTTCTCAATGTCTTAATTAAATAACGTTTGTATAGATCAGCTACTTCAACCAATTTTATTTTATTTAGTATTCAGGCCCTTGGAAGAGAAAGGGAAAATCTGAAAAATCGATTTTATTTATTTTTTAATCAGAAAGATGTATTTAACACGACGCTTCCCTTTGTTTCTTTGGTTTACTTTTAATACACTCACAGTTTCAAGTTAAGGTGAATAGCACCATCATCTATGAAAACTTCATGTCCGACTTTCCTAGAGGAGCAAGGGCAAATCCGAGGCTGGAAACTCCCCTCCTAGCATTTTGTTACCCATAAATCACTCGTATAAATTACAATTAAAGCATTGAATTTCAATTGCATACTTTTTTAATCAGGTTTATGAATGAGCATTCCATAGAGTAAACATTTGCCTTTGCCATCCTGTAGCACTTTCAGAACTTTGACTTCGATTTCCCAACATCCGGATTTCGAGACTCGTCCTATCTCTTACAAGGTCCTGATATACCTAGTGTCATTTTCCTACTAAAGGCTGAAAATTTTCGAGCAGGTTCCCAATTTTTGGAATAAAAAAAAATTCTTAATATTCTGTAATGACACACAGTTTATCTTTTAAATTTGATACTTATTTTGTTAACTGATATAATTAAACTTTATTTTAAAATGTATATATAAACTTTAAAATTTTATTAAAAGGCTTTGATTTCATAAAATTATTCTAGTTTCATCAAATATTCGAATGAACTATACAAGCAACAATCTACCAAAACTTTGTGACCAATCTTGGAACCAATCTGAATTTTTAAGTAAAGTGCTTTTCCATTGCCATCATCATCTACTAACTACTAATCATCTCAGCTATAGTAAAAAAATCATTAGAATGCTATATTGTAATTGATAAATGTGACACATCTTATTAGCCAATGTCTTGTGGAAATTATAAGCAGGAAAAATCTAAAGAGTGAATAGCACAAAATACTAAAAAACTAAATTAAGAATGGAAAATCATAAGTTTTGGGGTGGGAGATTATGTTCTACAGCAGATTAGAACACTGACTAATGTTTTTACCCTTTGAATTATTTGTTTTTGTCAGGCATCACAATTTGTCGTTTTTTTTTTTATTTATTTTTTATTTTGAAGTCTATAGTACTAAAATTAAACCCATTTACTGCTACAAACACAGATCTGTGCGGTGAGTGCAGCGAGCCTGCAGTGCTACTAACACAGATCTGTGCGGTGAGTGCAGTGCTACTAACACAGATCTGTGCGGTGAGTGCAGTGCTACTAACACAGATCTGTGATTCTCAACAACTGCTGCACTCACATATTTGTGTGCCTCAGAACCGACATCTAAACCAACTAGAAGACTCTTAGAATTCCCTGTAGATAGTGTAGGCATCTCGTTTTCAAACAATGCCAGCTTTATGTCCGTTAGCCCTCAGACCATCTTCTCCTTTGAAGGATTGCGGAACCCTCAGCACTGGGTGGTTCTTGACGCATGAGCCCTGTAGCACCCGGTCGAGGTCATGTCTTGCATTCCTCAACAGCAATTGGGTTAATTCACTTCAATGCGAAGAAAGGACAATAGCTACAGACAGAATTAATTCTCCTTCAAAACGTTTATTCTTGTAGATGTTTCAAGCTCTATATAATGCCTCTTCAGGGCCTTCTAACTATAACTATTCCTTGTCACATTAATAAAAATAGCAAACAGATCATGGGGCTAACCTTCCACCGACCCTGGAAGAGTCAAGACTGGAGTTGAATTAATTGTTTTTTAGCGCAGTTCCTCCCTCCCTTCATAGGGAGGAACCCCGCTTATAAGGTTGATCTCATGATACAATCCGGAAGTGCCGACTAGAAAATTTCGCGTTTCAGAACCCCTAGAGACCGAAAATAACGGTGGTTCAAATTTATATATATATATATATATATATATATATATATATATATATATATATATATATATATATGTGTGTGTATTTGTCTGTTCGCGGCATAGCTCAGAGAGTAATGGTCCGATTTTGATGAAATTTTGTACAAAAATCCGTCGTCCAATTTGAAAGGTCAAGTTCGTTAACCAGCAAAATCCGCCCACTGGAAGATGGCTTTTGGGGCGAAATTCGCGCAAAAAAAATCGTAACGCTTACGTTTTTGAGTTCATATGCTTGTAACTACTCGTTTTATAGGCTTCTTGGGCTAGTAAAACGAATGAAACCATTTTTAAGGCGATAGCTTTAACTGTTTCTGAGAAAATTGGAAAAAAGTTGTTAAATCAAGTTTTTGGTTTGGTTACTTATCATGGGATTCTGCTGAAACATTTTTTGCATGTTTGAATTTCATCAAAACTAACATGTTAAACTTTTGGTTACGTTTGGAGTTAAGGAAGGGTTAGAATAAAATATTTTATGAACAGAGATGAAAAGTTTTGGGAACTTCGTATAATTTCATTAATATCTTGAACACGGTTGGGAAATCGTGATAAGTGGATAGAAATTATTTGAAAGCTTTATAAATTCTCTACAAAAAAGATTCTGAAACAATTTTTGATTAGATGATGTCAATCGGAGAAATAAGTGCTTAAACTTTGAAGTAATTGATTTCGTTTATTCGAACGGTTCTTTTTGTCTGTTTTTATTCCTTGTTATTTTTTAATTGCTTATAGTTGGATAATGTATTTGACAATAATACAGATTAGGCAAAATAAGAAAAACAATTCATTGTTAGAAATATAGCTTGCCAAGAGAAAGAGATTCGATGTCGTCTTTCGAATATTTTCAATTGCCTTCATGCTGTTGGTTTTTTTATTTTTTAATTGATTTTATTTGTAGAATTATTACTATAGTAAAAGAACACAGGAATATGTGAAAATTTTTAATATTTTCCAATTCATTGAAACATATGAAATGAAGTATCGGTAGAAGAGGATTCTAGGGTATGGCGGACCCGACCAGGTAAAGTCATAAAGCCCTTTGAACAAAGGCCGAGGAAAATATTATCTGTTTCTATTCTAAGCTTTTCAAATGACAATAGGAAACCGCGCTAAGATGATGCAGTTCCTGCGAGTCGGACTTTTAGTTATCGTGCTTCTGCCGCATTTAAGCGATTTGGATCCCAAGGTCACAATGTACATCATGAAATTTATTTATGGAAGATAAAGAAAAGTTAAATGAAAGTGACAATTAATTTTTTAAAACTATTTTCAGACTCTAAAGAAAGGAGCTAATAACCAAGAAAAGGCAGAGTTTTTGAAGGAAGCTCAGTTAATGTCAAACTTTCGACATCCACACATTCTACAGCTTCTCGGAGTCTGCCTGGACAACGATCCGCATTTCATTATAATGGAACTGATGGAAGGAGGAGATCTACTCTCGTACCTAAGGTCAAACAGGCCACTTATGGTAAGCAGCATTTCATTTATTTATAAACTTTTTTTTTTTTTTAAATCACATTGTCGATAAGTTTTCAAATTCTACACATATATATCAATTGCAGAGAGCTTGGGACTTACTTGCTATGTGCGTTGACGTTGCTCGGGGTTGCTGCTATTTAGAAGAGATGCACTTCGTACACAGGGATTTAGCATGTAGGAACTGCTTAGTATCGTCGCACGATCCAGCAACAAGAGTTGTGAAGATTGGAGATTTCGGCCTTGCAAGAGATATTTACAAGAACGATTACTATCGGAAAGAAGGAGAAGGACTCCTTCCTGTCAGGTAATACAACTTTGAAAGAACATTTTGTTAAATATTATTTGCTGTAGTTTCAGTTTAAACCTTTCATTAATTTTGCTGGGCAAGACATTTGACCTATTGAACCGAACTGTTTTCTATTCATTATCTTATAATATGATGTATATACAAATTAAATCTCTGTTGTATAATTATACTAAAATCAGAATTATAATTCATTACTGGTTATAAAGCGGGTGAGGCTAGCTCAGTGGTAGAGCACTCAACTAATGAACTGGAGGACTCAGGTTCAAAACCCAAGCACGCACTATAGATTTTTATCTTCTAGTGTCGTCGTTTGAGGGTTGGATTCGGGGTCCCAGATCGTCCCTAGGCTCACCCAGCCGTTAATTAATTAATTAATGGAATTAAAGGGAAAAATCAGGCGGCCGGAGCATAGTACTGACCATACTATCTCCCTAGTGTGCCGTATGGTCAAGAACCAGATACCTCCACAGTATCTGCCCCTCTGAGCCCTTGCGGCCCGTTACGGGACTGATTTTAACTGAACTAGTTATAAAATAAGTTCAATTTTTATATCTCCTGATCCAATTAATTGAGTTCTTACTCTGTAAATTTTTAAAAAAAAAAAGCTTATAACATTGCAAAATTTCTTTGCTCTCTAGCTGGCTGAGAAATGGAACGATTTTACTGAATGTTGGTCTATTGTATTTTTTTTTTAATTTCATATTAATGTCCATAAATTTTGAGATTAAACATTAAATCCGGGTAAGAGTCTTCATAATTTGTTGAGTGGATAAATCATATTCACACTGAATAAAAAATTAAGTAATCAAAAAAGTAATTTTCACCTTTATGGAGGTCAATACTTGACATTTGTAAGTAATAATGAAATAGACATATCAATGTGAAAATTGTTAGCTGTCCGAGAGATATGAAGAACAACAGATTTCGGGGAGAATTTATTTGAATGTTTTGGCACCCTCCTTCAGCAAAATAAATGCCAGTAGGCGGAAAGGGACCAAAACAAGAATACTTTAAGCGGCCATGGTGTGAATGTTTTGTCTCTCGACCTCCTGGCTCGACATTCCTGAAGAATGTTAGCAAAGAGCTGACCAAAACAATCAAATGGATTCTTTTAAAAATCTCTTCATGCTTTTTATCTCGACTATCCATCTCTTTGTACAGATAATATAAAAAATTCACTAATTTGTGAGGAAATAAATAAAAATTATGTTTTCTTGTAGACTAGATTTGAATGAATATAAATGTGTAGATGGATGGCGCCAGAATCATTGGTTGATGGCGTGTTTACTTCTCAATCAGACGTTTGGGCATTCGGAGTGCTCCTCTGGGAAATCATGTCTCTTGGACAACAGCCTTATCCAGCTCGGAACAATCTTGAAGTTCTTCATTATGTCAGAAGTGGAGGACGGCTTTCTCAACCAGTCGCTGCTACTCCAGACTTGTAAGAAAATAGAAGTATTTATTGTTGTTATATATATATAAGAGAGCTTCATAATTAAGTGCAGTCCTCACCCCCATTTTCTAAGTTTTGTTAGTTTACAGTGAACTCAATATATGTATATTGTACCTAAAGAAAGTGAAAGGTGTGTTGTGAAAATAAGCAAAATAATTCCAACATGAGTGGGCATTTTCCTGAGCCAAACTCTAAGCTAAAATGTAAATCTGCATCTTAGGTCCATAATTTGTGCACTGCTTCTAAGAAACCAGCAGTAAAGCATACTAACAAACTATAGTCTTTCAAATAGCCTAGATGATGTAGTTGGCTAGAAAAGGACGTGGCTTATAATCGCGGGAAAAATTCCCTCTGTTATAACCTTACCACCGGGAGGTTTCCACTCCTTTCTTTACTACACTATAAACTTATTTTACCACAAATATGCTTTAGCGATGTTTTAAAAAAAAAAAATGTTAAAAAGAAGCGTTCCAAAAAAGTGTCTGCTGGAGTTCGCGCATGCACGGTGGCCATGTACGAAAAAGAAGACTTACAAGGTTATACAGTACATTACATAGGTTTGTTGGGTGGACCTAAAGCATAAAATAAACAGACTACTGAGGCGGTAACGACTAAAGCATGCCTTCTTACTCAACCAATAATAAAGATAAAGAAGAATTAATAATAATAAATAAAAATTATTATTAATTTTTTTAAATCATTGCCTATTATTGGTTTTCGAAGAATGCTGTGGCCCAAAGTGGTCAGCTACCTTTCAGAATGGTCTCTCTCTATTGTTCCTGTTTCATGGTGTTTTAATATGAAGTTTCATATTTTTTTTACTACACAAAGAAATGGATTTTAAATTCAATTTAAACATGCTATATGCTACATGCTTTCTCTTTAGACTACAGAGAAAATGAAGTTATTTGTTAATATCGTAGATTGAATGAGGCAGGTTAGAATATTGCTTACTGTTGATTCAGATTTGCGAACGGCCCAACAGAAGAGAGGGAAATTTTCCTCAGAAGCTCGTGAGTGCGCAATTGAATTTTTTATTCTCTCTGAGCAACCTATAACTAAGTCCACGCACAACTGCCAAGATTTTGCTGGCTCAGCGGTCTCTGGCTCTCGCTGGCCCCTTAGGTCTTGGCAGCTCCACTAGATAGCACAACACTCCCATTAACTAATTTATATCCATTACAAATGGAATAGAATATTGTTAGAACAAAAAGAGTTCAAAACCATTTAATTATAAAAGTATGAAAAATATATTTATAGTCAATTTTAATATTTGTAGATACTGCTTGATGATGAAGTGCTGGAGCTTCAGCCCTGATGAACGGCCTACTTTTAAATATTGCTTGGATGTGTTGGTTGAATTGAAGGAGAGGATTCCTAATATCATTACACCTCCATCTCCTCAAATAGGTATATATACAGACCTTATTATCAACCTTTTACTGCTACGTGGAATTATTTAAACACTACTCCAGTTTTATTTTTTTTTAGCTATGGCAGATGACAAGAGACCTGAAGGAGGGCCAAAATATTTAGAACTAGTTTACGATGACGAAGGAGGCTATGAAATCCCACGTTCCCTGGAGCAGACACCAGAAGAGGACAAGTCCAGCCTTGATAAGCTCCTTCCAGGGTATACAAATGTCAAATCCGAAGTTCCTCCAGCGAGGTAACCAAAGCTAATATTTCTCGGAAGCTTTCGATTTCCGAGAGTGTTCATCTGCTCGTCACCCCAAGTCGAGATGCATTATTTTATCAAGAAAATGGTGCAATAAGAAGCCAGGAAACTTGAGAGAGTTCTTTATTTAAAGAAAGTATCTTTCGGTATCGGCATGGCAAAGGGCCACAAACTCATCAGATGTTGCTTATAAACTGGATTTTCATCAATTACTTCATTCCATGTAGTACTGATGGAGGAAGGTTATAGTTCTTTGTGTTTACTAAACGGCATATAATAAAAATTATACAAAGCAATCACCCTTTCAATAATATACTATGTTTTATTCCTGACAATGTTTAATTTAGGAAAAATACACATTATAGAAAATTGAGAAAACTTTAGGAAGAGGAAATAAAAGTACCACTCACTCTGAATTTTTAACAATTTAGTAAGTGGAGTATGAAACGAAATCCGTTATAAAGAATAATTACAATAACAATTAAATATACTCTACCTATATCTCTTTTGTAAATCCATCTGAACCTTCATGAATTGATTTCATGGTTACATGGGAGGTTGCATAAGCATCTCTCCCAGCTGAAAAATGGTTATATGTGTCATCAGTTTTTACAATTACAATTTAATTTATCAGTATTTCTTAAGTGACACAACTCAAAAATCTGTGTTATGACTATGAAAGACATGGTAAATATCTCTTTATATACACTGTATGTACCTAGCTTCAGAGCTTGTACATGAGCATCAGGGGACACTTGTGTCACTTTTTCTGTCTTTATGCTATTCCCTCTACATAGGCAAGAGTGATACATTTTCAGTTGAGTTTTATTTTGAGTTGGGACACTTTAGAAATACTAGTACGATATATATTTTAATTTTGGAATTAGGGAAAGTATATCAGGTGAACCCATAAGTAATGTGGGTTTTTATTGGCGTGCTATAAGGTATAGGATAAAATAAATGAAACATGTTCAATGTAAATTGTATTTACCATCTTGTTGTATAACAGTTTGCCATCTTGAAACCAAATTTTGAATGCCTTTGGTTTTGAATTAAAGAAAACTAACACTTAGTTTTTCACTTCATCTATTGAATTCATGTTCCTGCCGCTTAATGAGTTTTGGAGTCTGTAGAAAAGGTTTTGAAAATGTGAAGCCTTTATCGAATTGCCAAAGTATAACATGGCGTAAGTGGTATCACGAGAGATCCATTTTAAATGAAATTTCACCACAGAATAAATATGTTTCACCAACCAAAACATAATAAATAGAAATGTATTTAATGCTATAAGAAGCACAAAAATGTGAAAAAAATAAATTGAAAAGGAAAGATTGGTTATATAAACATAAAAGACAGAATATTAAAAACCGACATTACTTATGGGATGACCTGATACATATAAAAGTCATATGTCAATTAATTGCTAGAAATAAACTGTATTTATTAGTTGTATATAAGTCGTGACCCTGCCATTGAAAAGGTAAAGTTTCTGGTGAGGGATGCAAAGAATCTTGTACGTTGAAAGTTTTTAAGCTTTACAAGCATATTTGGACGCAATACTGTAGGCTGTATACGCTACAACTTCAGCAGAATACTGTAGACTGTATACTCTACAACCCTAAGCCTAGTATTGCCAGTGCGAGGCAGCTCGCTTTGAATGCTTCAGGATGTCGATAGCTCGTGTCGCACTGTGTGACCCCATCTATGTGCTTGTTGGTAAAATGGTCGTGCTCAAAGGCTCCTCAGTTCGAACTGTTTGTTGGGTGGAGACGGGTATTTGTTGCCTCGTATTGTATAGCTGAAAGATTTTGAATCATTGAAAATGAAAACTTACACCAAATTGTTATATTGTATGAACGACAACGTTTTTGTGGCATTCTAAACATCCTGGAATATTAGAACAAAAACAAAATAGAAGGTATGTGGAATGAAATATCTATAGCAGTAAATGTTCCTATTAAAGAGTTGAGAAAGAACAGTTGGGTAGTCTTGTTCGTATCCCACGTCACGATTCTGTTTACATATTCTGAACACTTTTAATATATTTTTTTGACCCACCAATGTGACTTACGTCGTTTTTTTCTAAATAATTGTCAACATCACAATATACACAGCAGCAGTGATTTGCACGTTTCAAGGCAATGAAGTTGCTATGTTACTAAATATTATAAATATATTCGATCCATGCGTCGCTGTTGGTGGTTCGTCTGCTCACATTGAGCATTCGATGTTAGTCAACATAGAACATTGTATGCCTCAATGTGAGGCAGATGGGGTGAGGCATGCTCAAGCAGCTGCGTACTGTCGATACTAGGCTTAACGACAAGCTAGATACTACAGCAGGATACTGTAGCCTGCATATCCAATGGCCAGTGTTAAGCTGCATTCCGATGGTGCAATCGTTTTCATGTGATATTCAATATTATTCAGTTTCAGTCACTATTTGTAAGAGTTTTTACACAATACATGTTAAAAAATAAAAGCTTATTAGTTTGTTGAGTAATTTTGATTACGAAGAGTTATATTATTATATATTAATTTTTGTTACTTTACATTTAAATTAAGAAAGATAAAAGAATATTGAGATTAATAACTTTAAATAAGATTAAGTCTATGTTTGTTAAGGGAGTGAGAAAATTCAAGTCTAAATTCAATTATTTTTAAAGGATGAATCTATTGTCAGAATTACTCCTTTAATAAATAAAACTCAAGAATCTGTGATCCTTCAAGTTTTCCGTAGGGAAACACGGTTAGTTTTAGTAAATTCATCACATTTGTAAATAATTGTAATTTATTTTAATTTATGAGAAAAGAATTGAAGAACTGATATTATTAATCTTTAAAAAACATTTCTTTGTATGATAAATGTTGTAAATAATTTTACATTCCAGAGAAATATGTAAATATGTATAATCATTATTTTCATAAAAAACATGATTGTAAATAATCTGTTGCTATTAAATAAAATTAATTATTTTTAAAATGATATTTTATTTCTTGTCCCATATTACAGCAAATTACAAGCTGAGCTCCGTGCCATCCTTCTCACACTTCAGAATTTCCCATTGATACATTGGCCATCAGCCATATATAATCTTCTGCTATAGAGATTACAAAAAATGAACAAATCTGTGATTGGGGGAGAAATATAATTAACTGATAAAACCTATCTTTCTTTATGTATTTTGTGTCTTACAATATCACGACCTTTGAAGAATAAGGGCAAATCATAAAATCCAGATGTTGTCAAATCAAAGTCAAAGTTCTGAAAATTCTTCAGGATAAGAAGGGAGAATGTTAACTCTATAGAATGCTGATTCATAAACCTGATTGAAAAAGTATGCAATTGAAATTCAATGTTTTAATTATAATTTTTTACGAGTGATTTCTGGGTCACAAAATGCTAGGAGGAACGTTTCAGACCCAGGATTCGCCCTTGAAATTGGATATTGAATTTTCATAGATGATGGTGCTTTTCACTTTAACTTGAAACTGTGATAGAACTAAAGGCAAATAAGAGAAACAAGGCGAAGCGTTGTGTTACCTACATCTTTCGACACCGAAAAAAAAAAATCGATTTTTCAGATTCACCCCTTTTCTTCCAAGGTCCTGATATAATACAGATGAAATAGCTAATCGTTGGCTATTGTGATTAATTTTGATGAACAAACATTACAGAATGGGGGAAAAAAATAAGGACAACTTTTATAAAAATATTTATTTTTAAGAATAATTGCAAAAATATACAAGTTAAATACAACAATAAATCTACTAAAGAATTTCATTATTCATTTAGTATTACATTATCATCTTCATCTTCATCTTTGCTGTGTTCATGTAAGAGGACATATTCCCTCGAGCTGTAAGCAAACTTAATAACGTCTTTTTCAAGAAGTTCAACATACTTTCTTGCTTCTATCTTTTGATTGTTCACATAAGTACCGTTTGCAGAATCAAGATCAATAATGTAAGGTCTGATTCTATTACCCTGAAATAGAAAAGAAATATATAAATTATCTATATTATGACAGCATTTAACAAGGGAAATTTATATAAAGCTTAAGAAAACGTTTCATGAATATATATAGGGGCGAGGTTAGCTCACTGGTAGAGAACTCGACTAATATTCTGGAGGGCGTGATTTCAAACTCAGGAGCACACTAAAGATTTTATCTTCTAGTGTCATTGTTCGAGGGCTAGATTTGGAGCTCCAGGCCGTCCCTAGACCTACTGAGAATGCTATGATTGAATATATATTCGTTCCCCATAAACTTACGTCAAACGCTACTCACAAATTTATTTAAACAGCTGAGACCGTGCCAGTAGTGCTACACTTGAATATATTTGTTTTCTCATTCTTTCTATAATGCCTGCTGCTAGAAGGCCCAGAGATCTCTTGTAACACTCTGCGAAAATAACATAGTTACTTAGCTCTCCGTGAGAATGCAGACGAATGTCCTTATGTGTGTTTTCACGTATTATTGTGAGTTGAAGCTAACTTTTGCTGAATGGAGTGTCCTTGATCACCCTAAAGCTAGGTTTTAATACAAAATCGTGACCTTGGAATTCGTGGAATTGCCTGGTCTGAACTAGGTGGCAATGTGGTTTGCCTCGGACATCATCGGGTGTCAGGCAAATTCACAAACACTCACGAACGGTATTAAACCAGTTTGATTTTCAAGCTTGGCCACGATTCTCGCCAGTCGCATCTAGGATCTCAATGTAACAAGTGTTTGGTTTTAATTAAAATTTAGAAATGTCGGAGTTATCATCTCACGTAATTAAACTCCAAGATGACTCTGAAGAAACTTGACTTCCAAGAAACTTTGAAATTTTTAGAGTTATAGGCAAATTAGACAATTTTATATGATCCATCCTGCAAAGAATATAAATACTGGAACATGCGATTGGCTGCGATGAAATGGATTTGCTAAACAATGAAAATTTCAGGATTTGGACCAAATCATGTTAACAACAAATTCAAGAATTCCCCCCGGAAACTCAGTCTGGGGATTCTCTTGTTCGAAACAATAGAGACGCCCGGGGAGGGAGGAGAATAGACTTCATATAGGCTAGCACTAGAGGTAGCATTGACCTACATAGCTATAGTCTGTTCAGATAGACGGAAAAGTTAAATTCCGCATGCAGAAAATGGGAGACTTGTATGTCCAATCGAACCAAAGGAGATTCTGAAGTAGCCATAGAATATATAGAAAAATTACTTGAAGAAAGATGAATTAAGTAGAATGGTGTATAATGTAATAAGTACCTTAGATCCATTATCACGAGTGTACGACACCACTCTGTACTGTAAGACTGCGTGTTGCTTCGAACACGAGGGATGATCGACAGGCAAATCAACGACTATTCGATCTCGTCCGATGAGATAAGCGCTCTGCCTGTGGATATAAAGCGTTGGCAGAGCTGTTTCTCCCTTGAATGGGTATAATCTCCATCTACGTTTCGGCATCCTCGCTTCTGGTGGCTCAGAATACTTTATCACAACTCCTAAATCACACAAAAAGGAGCATTAATTCGTCATCAACCTTCAAAGAATTTATTTTTATTTATAGTTTATTTTTGTAGCATTGACTGCTCAGTTCAATACCTTATGAATGAATGAATGAAAAGAACACTTTATTCAGGGACATTCGTCCTTTCATAATAACAATTAAATTTAAACAATTAAATAAATGTTAAGAGAACGAAGAGAGTAAACATGGAGGGATGTGGTATTTGGGAGGAAGAAATGGGATGACAGAGAAAGGAGAAATAATGACGTTATTTACAGAGGAGGGGGGGGGGGATAAAAATATACAAATTTAACGAAAATGAATGAATGAAACGATTACCTTTGTAAGTATTTACTTCTTCAGCAAGTTTTCCAGAAAGGCCAAAATCTGGTTTTGCTTTATTCTCCATTGGTTTTTTCTCTTGTTTGTCCTCTCCTTTTCCCCAACGAGGACGGTCGTCTCCCTTCGCCCAATCACCTTTACTGAAAATATTATTTAATGTTATTAATAATAATAATTAGATGCCATTTAGAGAAATGGATCTACGAGGTCTTTATCTGCAGAATTTGCAATATTCTGCAGGAAAATCAATGCAATAATTCTCTATTTGCGAATAACATTAAATAATGCGATAACATTAAATTATTTAAAAATCCACAAAGGTGCTGGCCAACATTGGGCTTCTCCCCTTTTTCAGGTAAACAAAAGTCAGATAATATTAATGGGTAAATGTTAATGATAATACTATCTTGTAAATGTTAGCATAAATATGCTTTGGCAATGACTAAACTGAAAAAAAAGTTACAAAAAAGTGTCCTCTGGCGTTCATGCATAAGTGGTAGCCATGTACGAAAAAGAAGACTGTATATTATACAGTACATTACATAGGTTCGTTGGGTGGACCTAAAGCATATTTATCTTCCTGAATTTGAGCAGAAGGCTCTTTTTTACCATTTTTTTTTTTTTTTTTTTTTGCACGCAAATGCTTTCTTAACTAAACAAAAATCATATCCAAGAGCGTTTCTGTGGCAGAAAAGGTTTTAAATGTGCCTTTACACTCATGTCCTCCTTCAAAACATTTCAAAATTAAAAAGGGGAAAAATGAACATTCCACTACATTAAACTTTAAAGTTGCTTTTCTCAAAACTATGTCTTTCAAATTGGATGATACTTACACTAGAGTCTTCAATTTTCACCCGATCAACTACAAATTTTAACTGCAGCTTTCTAAGGATATTTGCTAGTAAACTACGTCGGATTTTTTTGATTATTTGAATCATAATGATTTTTGACGGATTTTTTAATAGAAAATGAAGAATTGTTCACCATTTTTGAAAAAATTAATATTTCTTAAAAATCCTATGTACTTTACTAGATTTTACCTTCTTCTTTCAAAATAATTTTAGTTTTATGTTCTAGATTAAAAACTCCCCCCCCCCCCCCGCAGTCTATCGCCTGTGAAAAAAGAAAGCTTCTGTTCATCAGACACAGTGCTGCTATGTTGTTTAAAAATTAAAACTTTTTTTTTAATACTTTAATATCCCATATAAAATTTTTGATTTAAAGAATTGAAAACTATTGATTTATTTGTTATTCAATCCTACAAGGTAGTATTACACCTTAAGCGCAATCTACTGTAAATTAATTCCATTTTGCAGTTATATGACACAGAACATTTTATCTCTAAACACCTTTTCAAGGAATGAATTGTTTAAAAAAAAAAGATCCATGAACAAAAAAAGGCTCTCGTCTGTAGACATATTTTTAAAAGGGAACATTGCCTTATAAAAGTTATTTTATATTTTATTCTCTGACATACTTCAGAAGAAGCAGAATATTTTCCGACTGAACTGTCACCACTTCAGAGTGGACATGTCAGCTCTCCTAAAATTTTTTTCTTCCAAATTCACTTCCTGTCTACCATTAAACAAAAAAAAATAACAAAAGCTTTGAAAGGCCTTTGAGTTTTACCTCGAGATCACCAGAAAGTCCACCGTACACCAAACAGTCATAACCTGATAGAACTGATTTAGTTTATTGTTAAAACACATTATTCTCTTTAGGTACTCACGACGTATAGCCCGTTTCATTACTATACAACAGAAATGATGACTGCTATGAGCAAATGAGTAATTTGGGTCCGTATCTTCCAGGTCATTTAACTATGCAGTCTGGACTTTCCTCTCCTTCTATAGCCCATTTCGTTACATGGAAAAGTCCAATTTCACGAACATGAAGAAAGTGTGAGGTAAATATTTCCGCCATTTGCAAATTCCTGGTCTATTTACCCCATCACATCATACAACAAAGGGATGAAAATATAGATGAAATAGGGAATAAATAATAGAAATCATTGTGGCCCTCAAGAATGTATAGTGAACCAAATATTCTTTGCTGAGTTAGGAAAAACAAGTTATTATATGCTGATAAATTGAATATCCTGCTACTTTAGAAATATAATTCACTTGGCAGAATAGCTAATATCACAAATCCAGATTTATCTATTTTAATTTAATCAAGCAAATGTTCTAATCCCTCACCTGTCATTGTCCTCACTGTCCCACTTGGACCTGGGAATATTCTCTTGAGCAGCTTTCCTAAAACAAACACACAACTTGGATAAACGCTCAACAAATGCAACAAAAAGAACATAATATCTCCGTATATTAGCTAGATCTGTGTCCATTAGTATCTCACTAGTCGTCTGCTATGAGTGTGAGCACTCGTTTCCCCAGTAAAGGTCTCTCTAGTCAGTCGGAGTCTAATGTAAGCCGTCTCTCCCCCTTGAGGAAGTTTATGTTAAAACAGTAGTAGTTTTTAACTTGCTCAAAAATGATCCGATTTTGATTAAAGTTGGCATCCGTTGTGTGATTTGAAAGGTCTAGTTTGTTAACCAGCCAATTCCCCCAACCAGAACACTATTATTTTGGCAAAATTCGTGCAAAAAAATCGTAGATTTTATGCCTTTGCCTTTATAGACTTCCAGGTACACTTTTTATACATAATTTGACATGGGGGATCAAATGAAACCATTTTCAAAGCCATATCTGTAACCAATTGTGAGAGAAGTGAAAAAATCTAGAATATTTCTGAGATTTTCCTATATTATATTAAATCAAACCGGTTTGGAAATCGTGTTTAGAGTCTAGTACATCTATTAGAAAGCTTAATAAATTTTCTACAAAAACGGTTCATATGACATTTTTAATAGAGTAATCTCATTCGGAGAAATCGGTGCTTATAATTTGAAAGTGTCAGTTCTGTTCTTTAGAACGGTTTTTGTCTCTGTTTACCTCGGTTTTTAATTGGCTGTTATTTTTTTAACAAAAACATGATAAGTAAATGAGAGGCATGTTTGCATTAGTTTTGGTTTGTAACAGCGGAAGTCGAGTAATTTCTGCTTGGCTCCTGCCAGTTTCCTATGCATTGTGGGGTGTAATTCTCGTTTATAATCGAATTGTTTTTGAAGGGGCTGTTCATGGCATTTCAAAACAAAGTATCAACCCCTCTCTAGTTCCACTTACAAGGAAACTACCACAGGTGTATCTCACCAATTTTTTCTTTTTGTGATGTTGTAGCACTTAAAAAAAATAGACATTTGTTTGTGCTTATTCATTGATTTAAGAGGTAAAAATCCCCCTAAACTTCACTAATAAAAAATTGTATTTTTATATCTAAAAACGTTTAAGGTCTAAAGGAGCTTCTATGGAGATAATTTTTATGTCAAAGGGTTGCAACATTTTTTTTTAGGGATAAAAGTGTAATTTAGAGTTCACTTTTTTGTGTGTAAAATTTATTGAATCAGCTGGATTAGGATAAAAATTGCACCATCATGTAGATAAATAAAAAAAAAAGTTGACATGCTTGAAGGTTCTTGTACAAAAAATGTTTATAAAAAAAATTTAAACCTTACTGAAATATATGGACAAAATATTACAGTAACATTACTCAATATCTTTTAGCGTTATTTTTATAAGAAAAAAAAAACTGTTTTGGTGGTTTTGAGGGAGCTTTTCACCCCTTAAATCGAAAAATTAGTACTTAAAAAAAATAAGTGTCTAAAACTTTTGTATTCCTACAACATATCACAGAAATAAAAAAAAATCAGTGTGGTACACCTGGGGTAGTTTCCTCATTAGACAGACTGAAGAATATCCGGTCCATTGACGCGGGTACATGCAAAATAAAATAAATAAAAAAAAATAAGTAAAAAAGTAACTCACCTTACAGATAGAGCGCTTTGAGACAAATTCTTTTATTTATTCACAAAACTGTAGATGTTTACAGATGAAACATTTATTCAGTTATAACATTCTCAATTAGTGGAGAAATTTAAAAAAAAATTAGGGACAAGAGAAATAAACAGCAAATATACAAAATGCTCTTGAAACTTCTCATGAATTGAGCTTCCAAAAACAATATTTTGAAGAAAAAAAGCCCACTCCGAAATAAATAATAAGATTACCAGTTAGTAAAGTGAAGGGGCAAACTAGGAGGAAAGCTGTTTGACATTTGGTTTGTTGTTGAAGATAATTGTCAACAAATAGATCTACATAGTAATTGATAGAGTACAGAAAGCGTACGGGCTCCTCTGTAGTAAGCACGTCTTACGAGATTTCGCATAAATCGTATCAGCTCAAATATATACACAATATCAATACCATGTACCTCACTTCTTATAACAGATAATTAATGGAAAATCTCTAATTTGGACTCCTGAAATGTTTCATAAAACAGTGGCAGATGCCTGCTCATAACTAAATTCATAAAATCTCCAAAATAAAGTGCCTGAAACAAAAATATTTCAGTTAGATGCCAGTTTTTAATTCATACGCATTCAAATGAATCTGGATCACTTGATTAGTTCAGGAAGTGTAAATGAGTTTTTGGACAACGCTGGATGGTGGAAGTTAAGTTAGGCTTTATTTCCCAAGGAAAAGGTGTTAACAGATAGAATTTTTTTTTTAAGAAAAACCAACATTATTGGTGTGATGCACAAAAACACATTCTTACTAATAAAATAAACACAATTAAAACAAATGTGAAAATAATATTATTATGTTTGTTCCGAACTATATCCCGTTCAGTTACATGGAATAATTCTAATCCCACGAGCACGAAATTCTGAGGGAAATATTCCCGAAGAGTCCGCCATTTACATTTACATTTCATTGAAAAACACGCTACTTTAAACTCAATTAAAACCGATTATGTCTTGTTTAGGACCAGGAAAGGCTTTGAGAGGGAGATATTGTTTAATATTTATCAATAATTAGCCAAAGCTAGGACTAAAGGTTTAGTTGGAGGGAAAAGGGCATGGCTTATATTCCCGACACAAGAAAATTGGCGGTAAAAATTCTCTCTGTTATAACCTTATCTATAGGAGGTTTAAAACATTTTTAGTCCTAGCTTTGGCTAAGTATTGACAAATATTAGATACTATTTCTTTTGTCTGTCCTTTCAAAGCCTTCTCTAGTCTTAAAACAGACATAATCAGTTTCTATAATGTTTCACGTATCGTGTTGTTTCTTGAAATGGGTGGACCCATCGGGAATATTTCACTCAAAATTTTGCACCTGCAAAATTGAACTTTTCCGTCTATCCGAACAGGCTATAGATAGCCTAAAGTTATTCAATAGTTTATTCCGTGAGCATGATGACACAAGACAAGAAGATGTTGAAGAAATATCAATGCCGATGCACTGAGAACAGGCTGAGGAAAAACTAAGAGCCTCCACCCGACCTGAAAAAGTCATACTTGAAGGAACTCTATCATCTTTCCTTATTTACATATTCCTCAGGCGACAAGAACTATTGCCAAATATTAACAAATTAAAGGTGGGAGTCATAGTACTACGATTTATCTCGACTGTAACTTCCTTATAAATCCTTATTACAGTATTTTCAAATCATTCAAAAATCATATTATTTCAATTAATCTCATTGTTGAATTAAGATAAATTTATGTTTTGAAGATGTCTGTCTGATTTTTTCCAAGGCTAATAAAGATTTGAATGTTTAATTTCAACGTTATCAGTGCTGATATTAAGTTAGGAGACCCGGTAGCCGTGAGGGATAAGGCGTGAGCTCTCAACACTCCATGCCAAAGGTCGTGGGTTCGATTCCCACAAGGGGCGGTGGCTTTTCTTTCGAAAAAAGAAAAGGCATCACCCCTATCCTGACTATAAAAGGGTGGTAACCTATAGATAACCCGTCCTAAAATTCGTAGTTAATAATAAATGGACGTTAAAATTTAAATAAATAAATGATATTAAGTTAAATGAAAAATTAAATGTTATTTTATGTTCAGTTGTAAAAGTTCATGAATTATTTACATGTAATTTAATTAACAGAGGAAATACAAACAAAAATCTGGCTAGACAAACTTGTTCTGCATTTTATAAGCTTTCATTAAAAAAAAAAAAAAAAAAAAAAAAAAATGCATTGAAATCGGTTAAGATTTAGAGGCTGTACACTTTTTTGAAACGTGAAATGTTTGCCTCAGTGTGCATAGGCAGAAATTAGCCAATGATTTTGAAATGTTATAAAAAGTCCGACTCGCAGGAACTACGTCATCTTAAGTTTGGTTGCGTTCATACCCCTAGTGCAATTAGTAAAGGAATAGAAACAGTTATTGGTGGGTTTGAGCTTTCGTTAAAAATATAAAATAAAATCTCAAAGAGAAGGAAGTTTAAGGCGTCACAACAAGATACTGGCAGTATCCTAAACGAAAATGACCCCCCCCCCACCTTCTCAACGTTCGCTCGAGGAAAACATTATTACTAATAAGTTTCTCATTTTCTTGCCTTCTTTTACTAAAATGCTAATTTGACTGATAAATGCAGTTTAAAACAAAAAACAACCAATTAAAAAGTGAGTTAAACAAAGACAAAAACCCATTCAAAAGAACAAAACAAACACTTTCAAAGTTTAAAGCACTTATTTCTCTGATTGACATCGCCCCATCAAAAAGTGCTTCAGATTGATTTTTGTAGAGAATTTAGTAAGCTTTTTTTTTTTTTTTTAATAGGCGTAGGGAGGTGGCGGTCCCATCGCCCGGTCTTTTGACCGCAGTCAGCCACTGGCCCTCCAGGTTGGGGGAACATAAACACTGACACACACACAGTACACTAAATACAGCACACTACACACACCCCACACCAAAAACTAAGGACATCTACAGTACACAACCTAGGATCACCTTCCCTAGGCGAATGACATGGATGGTCATAAAACATCCCCCAATCCAAGGTGGAACAGCATGGGCCGTTGGACGAATGGCTGAGGGGAACTCAGTCCTACCATGCGGACTCTGGATACCGGGCGACCTCCAGTTTCAAGAACTGCCTTACTGCAGTATGCGGGGCTCTGCTGCAGGTGACCTTTAGATCCCTTGCTTCTCGTGGGAACAATTGAGGAGTTAAACAATGAATCTTTGTCTTCGGACATAACAACAACGGAGGCTCTAACGCCCCTATCGATCGAGTTCAATCTCGACCTTCTGGAGAGGGTTGCCTCTGAAGAAGAAGGGAACGCCAATATGGAGTTGGAAACGGAGGGGATGCAAATTCCACCACCTGTACAGGAGGAGGAGCATACTCACACGGACAAGGGGGAGGAGAAATCCATGCCCCCTACCACCAGCGATAAGAAAATTAAGCTTGGTGGAGCTACTAGGAGACGCTTTCGCTGGCTCCGAAGACATGGGTATAGCAAGGAAGAGGCTACCAAGATGTGCAGGGACCCTATGGGAACGCATGGGACCAAGAAGAAGAGGAGCAGATCTGAGGAGGAGGGTGAGAGGACTCGCTCCAGTGAGGCCACTCCTGTGGCGCGCAGCAAAAGGGCTAAGCTGAGCTCATCTGTGCAGCAGTCACAGGAAGGAAAGGAACGGGAGAGGGACATGGCTCCAGCTCTCTCGTACCGGAGAGCCCTTGAAGGGGTGAGGATTGGCATCTGCTGTCAGGAACACCCCACAGTTCAACTTGAAGGAGAGGAGTTTGAACTGATTAAGGAGGCTCTTCTATTGAAAATAGGCGAGGAACCGGACCGGGAGGTGAAGATTCGGTTCTACGACATAATATGGAAGAGCGGCTGGATACAGCTAGTATGCTCAAACCAGGAGACAGCTGACTGGGTCCTGGAAAATGGTCCACTGCTAACACCGTGGGAAGGGGCCAAATTAAAGGTCCTGAAGGAGCAAGACCTACCTCGTAGGAGTACCTTAATTGTGTATCTCCCTAAAACAATCAAAGAGGACAAAGCGCTTCTTAATTTGCTAAGGGCTCAGAACCCGAAGGACTTAAGGATAGAATCCTGGAGAGTGTACAGTAGAGATGATTCAATGCCTAAAATCACTCAGCTTGCTATGGGGATCGATGAGGATACAGCCCACAAGCTTCTGGAAGGCAGGGATATGCTGCACTACGGCTTTCATAGTCTTAAATATAGGGTGATTGGAGGCCGCAAAGGGAAAGAGGCAAGGGGAGGCGACGATTCCGTGCCTGTGGTAGAGAAGATGAAGGAGAGAGAGGAGGGAGTAGCTACGATGGATAGGGAAAAAGGAAAGGAAAAGCAAGAAGCCCGGACTCCTGAGGGATCGGAAGGAAGAGGTAGAGAGGAGAAGAGGGCTGTGGAGGCTACAGCCAAGAAGGATGACACGAGACCCAGCACCTCAAGGAAGGAAGAGGAAGAAGAGGAGAGAAGGAAAAGATCTCGTCGTCCCCCCCTTGCTCATAGTCATAGGGACAAAGAAGAAGGAAGGGGCAGGCAGGATAGAAGTAGGCACTCCACACCGACCCGTAGAGAAAGGCACCACTCACCTGGGAGAAGAAGGGAGGAAGATAGGATGGAGTGGCGCACCGAAAAGCGGAGACCCAGGGGCTCAGGGAAAAGGAGCCCCATACCACGGCCTTGAGTGAAAACTTAAGGTTCGTGCAGGTGAACCTTCATCGTGCAAGGGCAGCGACCAGTGTCCTCAATAGAGGGTTCATCTCCAAAAAATTAGACGTAGGGATCCTTCAGGAACCCTGGGCAGGCAAAGGAACTGTAATGGGCCTTTCATCTAAAGCAGGTAAGCTAATCTACTGTACAAGTGTTGACAGACCAAGAGCAGCCCTGCTGATTAACAAAAGAGTCAATTTTTACTCTGTTCCAGACTTCATTAGAAGGGACCTGGTTGCGGTGGTCATAGAGGTGCCGACAGCGACAGGAAGACGGGAGGTGCTGATTGCCTCGGCCTATTTTCCTGGAGATGCTGTGGAAGTACCTCCAAACGAAGTTAATGACCTAATCAATTACTGCAAGGACAGGAACCTAGACCTAATAATGGGTTGCGATGCCAACGCTCACAACAAGGTCTGGGGAAGCAGCAACAACAACATGAGAGGTAAGTCGCTCCTTGATTACTTAATATCGAACAATATTGATGTAGCTAATCGAGGCTCTGAGCCCACCTTTGTTACAGCAAATAGAAGTGAGGTGTTGGATCTCACACTGACAAAACAGTCCTTTAGTAAAATGATACTCAACTGGCACGTCTCCAAAGAGGTCTCGATGTCTGACCATCGACAGATAAGGTTTGAGGTTGGGGCAAAAATGGAGGCTCCACAACAGGTGAGAATTCCAAAACTGACAAATTGGACCCTTTACGGCAACATACTCCTAGAAGAGTATGAAGGAGAGGAGTTAGCAGTGGGTACTACAGAGGAACTGGAAAGAACCTCTGTAAAAATCCACAACGCCATGCATGAGGCGTTTGAAATTAGCTGCCCGCCAAGAATTAAAAGGCAAGAAAAGGAGCCACCATGGTGGAACAGCGAATTAGAAAAGCTCAGGAAAAAGGCCAGGGGGCTTTTCAATCGGGCAAAACAAAATGGTAATTGGAGGGACTATAAACAGTCCCTGACGGAGTATAACAAAGGAATCAGGCAGGCTAAGAGAAGGACCTGGAGAGATTTCTGCGAAGATGTTAGTAGCCTACCAGAAGCTGCTAGGCTACAGAAAGTGCTTGCTAAAAGGCACACAAATGAAATGGGACTGCTAAAGAGACCCGATGGGACGATTACGAGCAACCTGGAAGAGACAGTTAGGGAGCTACTAGTGACCCACTTTCCAGACTGCTCAGACGAAACAGAGGAGATAGATGAGCCTCGGGGGCATGAAAATGCAAACAAATGGATGCTTCAAGCAGCCAAGAAAATCTTTACAATTGAAAAGGTAAAGTGGGCAATAGGAACCTTCAAGCCGTACAAGGCTCCTGGAGGAGATGGTATTATCCCTGCTCAGCTAATCCATGGGAAAGGAAAGCTTGCAGGCATTCTAGCAGCCATGTTTCAGGCAAGCTATGCACATGAATACATCCCCTGTCTCTGGAGGGACACGGATGTGATCTTTATACCAAAGGGACCAACAAGGCCCCTGGACTTACCTAAATCCTATAGACCTATAAGTCTCTCTTCCAACGTGCTGAAAACGATGGAGAAGGTAGTGGACATGCACATCAGGGAGGACCTCTTAGGAAGGCATCCTCTGCATGCCCAGCAGTTTGCGTATCAAAAGGGCAAATCAACAGAAACTGCCCTGCATTATCTAGTGGGAAAAATAGAGGACTCACTTCAGAACAAGGAAATTGCGTTATGTGCATTCCTGGATATAGAGGGTGCTTTTGACAATACCTCATATGCAGCCATAGAGGAGGCTACCAAGGAGTTTGGTGCTGAGCTCATCCTCAGAAGATGGGTTAGGGCTATGCTGGGAAGCCGGCGAATCAGACCAAGGAAGGGGTGGGTCTCCACAAGAAGAAGGGCAACTAGAGGCTGCCCCCAGGGAGGTGTTTTATCACCCCTGCTGTGGACAATGGTGGTGGACTCCCTCCTTAGAACTCTCTCCGAAGCTGGGTACGAGGTAATAGGATATGCGGATGATATAGTGGTTTTAGTAAGAGGGAGATTTCCGCATGTCCTAAAGGAACGTATGCAGCTGGCACTAGGAATGATTATGAGATGGTGCCGTAATCTTGGGTTAACTGTTAATCCTGAAAAGACCAAGGTAGTCCCTTTCTCTAGGAAAAGGAACCTGAATATGGAACCTATCCTGGTGGAGGGGTCTCCTGCACTGGTCACAAATGAGATCAAATATCTGGGAATAACACTGGATAGAAGGCTCACTTGGAATTTGCACCGCAATAAACAGATTGAGAAGGCAAAGGTCTCTTTATGGGCCTGTAACAGGCTCTGTGGAAAGACCTGGGGTATGAGTCCAAGGATGTTCCTCTGGCTATACACTGCTGTAGTAAGGCCTATGATAACATACGCAGCACTAGTCTGGTGGACAAAAACTGAAGAGAAGACCGCAGCCAGCAGGCTAGAAAGAGTCCAAAGGCTAGCATGCCTGGGAATCACAGGGGCAATCAGGACGTGCCCTACTGCAGCGATGGAAGCAATCATAGGATTAACACCGCTAGCTATCCGCATCAAGCAAGAGGCCCTGATTGGTGCACTGAGAATTCAGTCCCTCAAAGTGAGTAAGGATGAGACTAGGGGACATCTCAGGATTTTGCAAAGACTAAAAGAGAGCGATTTATGCCTCACCCGGTCGGATGAGACGACACGGACACTTGTCTTCGACAAGCAGTTCAGTGTTGTCATACCCAGTCGACAGAGCTGGGAGGAAGGACAGGAAAGTCTCCAAAGAGACTCATTGGTGTGGTACACGGATGGCTCTCTTAAGGATGAGAGGGCTGGTGCAGGGGTATATGGTCCCAGAACAGAAATAGCCATAGCTCTTGGATCCTTTGCTACTGTCTTCCAATCGGAAGTTCATGCGATTGAGATTGCAGCCCGGGAAAATCTTAAAAAAGGTGTTAAAGGGCAAAGAATACGAATTAATAGTGACAGTCAAGCTGCATTGAAGGCACTTGCATCGCATAGTGTCTCCTCGAAATTAGTGCTTGATTGCCACAGTGCCCTAAGTGATCTGGGCAGGCGTAACAGGGTTACGCTTGTGTGGGTGCCGGGACATGAGGGCATTGAGGGCAATGAGAAGGCCGATGAGCTGGCAAGGAAGGGATCGGAGGAGATACTTCATGGTCCTGAGCCGTTCTTCGGTGTTTCAAAAAGCTTTGTCAAGAAGGTAGTAAATGCCTGGGAACAAGAAGAAATTCAAAAGAATTGGCAGGCTAAGCCAGGTATGAGGCAGGCAAAGCTACTTGTCCGGATCTCGAAAGATAGGGCAGGGTATTTCCTTCAACTAACAAGAATAGAACTAAGAAGGATAGTCGGACTTCTCTCTGGACATGGTCCGCTAAGAAAACACCTGTGCACGATGGGACTAATAGAGGACCCTACATGTCGCTGGTGCCTCGAAGAAGATGAAACCTCACAGCACGTCCTCTGCGAATGTGAGGCGTTGGCCTACAACAGGCTAGTGCACATAGGGAAGGCAATTGCTACGCCCAAGGACATAGCCGAGGCTACTCCCAAGGAGCTCAAGCTATATGTGAGGAGCTGCAAGTTGGAAAGGGAGTAAGAGAGGGACGCAAATCACAATAGATCCAATAGGGTCGCAGTGAACAAGGGGCGAAGGGCCCAGGTCCCTTTTTATTGTAGTTGTAGTTGTAGTTAGTAAGCTTTTTCCCAACTGTTTTCGAGATATTTACAAAAATATATGAAGATCCCAAAACTTTTCAAGTCTATTAACATTTAAAATTTAAACACGGTAGTTTAGATGAATTTCATACATGTAGAAAAGATTTCAATTGAATCCTATGATTCTAAGTACACAAACTGACTATGAGTTACATTTTTTCCACTTTTCTCAAAAACGGTTACAGATATTGACTTAAAAATGGTTTCATTTGTTTTCCTATGTTAATGAACCTATAAAATAAGATCCTGCAAGCATATGAACTCAAAAACGTAAGCTTTATGATTTTTTTTCGAGTGAATTTCCCTCCAAAAACCATGTTCTGTCCTCCAAAAGAAAACACTGTCTGTATCTATCAATTAAAAAAATCGTTCCAACAAAATTTGGCAAAATCAGAATTTCAAAGAAGACAGCCAAAAAGAGAGAAAAGATATTGTACAAATTATTCCTGAATTAATTTATTATCGATAGACTAAACTTGAAGGCCAAAAGGAAAATCATTTTTAACTAAGAAAGTTAATAACTAAAAAACAGAATTATAACTGCTCCGAAATGTTTACTGTCTCTGTGCATGTTTCACACCTTTCTAGCGCATGACCAGAAGCTTAAAACTATAATTATCACTGATCATCAAAAATTATAAGCAGCCCTGGGACTAAACTTCCAACAACTAACAAAAAAAAAAAAAAAAAAAAACAAGAGTAGTTAATAAAAAGACATTTACAAGAACTGAAGACATTTGCATATCATTTTTGTGAATTCATTGGTGTGAAAATAAAATTAGCATAACCTTTTCTGGAGATAGAAATATTAGCTTTGTACTATAGACAGTTGTCCATCATGTTGGATCTTTTAGTCATGAATCAGCCGTTGCCGTAACACCATGGGCTAATTTTTAATGATGAGGCCAGTAATGATTATGGTTTTAATCTCCTGATGAGGCATCAGAAAGGTGCAAAACATGTAGAGCGACAATAAACGGAAGTACTAGGATTTATCTAATCCTGAAGGGGCAACAATAGGGAATTTGAATCGCGTTGAGCAACTAAATAAAAGGTTCTTGGAGTAACTAACCAAAATTGTTTAAAACCATAACTTACATTTCCGACGTTTCGAACCTGTTTAGGCTCATCATCAGGCATCTTATATTAAGCCGTGTTTATTGTAATTATTAAATTTCATATTACGGCCCGTAAATTTTGAATTTTTAGAGTGAACGTTAAATCCGGGAATCATAATTTTTTGAACGGACGTCTTACTCACACAGAGTGTCAAATATTAAACAATTATAGTAAAACAAAAAACAAAACAAGCTGACTCTTAAAGCATGAGCCTAAAGGACATAATCTTTCAATAATATCTTAAAGTAAATAAGGATGATTTTCTAAAATATAATACCTAAAATGAGGATGCAGCTTGTTTTGTCTGTTATATTTGAGTGAATATCATAAAAGTGCAATAATTACTCGGATGGCCGTCGATCGTCTTCATTGAATCTCTCTTTCTTCGCTTTGAAATCATGGCTTCTTTCATTGCTCCTGTGGTCGTCGACTCTCCGCAAATGGTGTTTATGCGTATTCTTCTTGCTTCGATGGTCATGAGAAGCATCCCTATTTTCCCGTGATCGTGATCTACTTCTCTCATGAGATCTCTGCCTTTTACGTCTGCATTTTTTGTGTACATGCACTTCTTCCTCATCTCTACTCCTGTGCTTTCTATGATTATCTTTCATTTTCAAAAGTGATTAGAGATCTGAAACGATAGTATACATGGATGAATATTGATTTACACTTATTAAATTAATTAATAGCATAACATATCATTTGAGGTATGATTTTAACCTCTAATAGAGAAAACAAGGACGCCTAATCAAGAATAAAACACTAATGAGAATTCCCTTTCTTAGAACTTTTTCTACTCATCAGAGCTTCATAATATTTAAGAAAATGTCTTGTTATTTATATTGAAGATTCACACAAGGTTAGGTAACAAATATTTCTGCTTTATGCCAAAAACATTATTAATAAATAATGAAATCTTACCAATGAATGAAAATATGTCAATGTCCTTTTAGAGGATAAAAATAAAGTCTATTTAAACACAGAATAACTTTTTCATTTTTGTTAAAATATTAGAAGTCAACTTTCACAAACAAAGAACTTGTAAAACCTTTCATGATAACAATTAGCAAAACAAAAAGAGCTACCTGTTGGCGAAACACTGAACTACAATCCTTAAGGTTATTCTAATCATCTACCTCTTTGTGCCTAAGAGATAGAAGAGTAGAGTATTCATTTTCTTAATTAAATAAAAATTAGTTTATTTTCATAACCAACGATTAAATTTTAGTTTAAATTTAACCGTTGTTTTCATTTCTTTGTTAAAAAAAGGAGATTAGTATAATTTTGTACATGATAGTGAATGAGAGGAACAAATATAGTTCGCCTTTATCCTAAATGTTAATTATGAACATTACGAAATAATATACATACCTCGGTAGAGCGTATATTTATTAGTAAAAAATAAACATGAATTAAAAATATTTTATAAATTTTTATAAACATTTCACACTTTGATTCTATATATTCAATTGAAACATATTTCTTAATTGCTTTCTGATCATTATAAAAATTAGGTAATTATTAATAATTTTAGCTTGATGAAAAGCTGGGCACAATATTCTCTTTAGAAAATGGAGTAATTCTTAAAACATAAGAAAAGACTTATCAATATTAATATTGATAAACAATTTCAACATTTTTTCTTGTGTAGGGAGAAGTATTTATCAATTGGGAATTAACATTAAGCGATACCCCGCCATGCGGAAAATGTTGGAACTAGCGAAGGAGGTATACCTGCATTGTTTATACTTGTAAAGCTACTGTCTTGCTCCTGTTTTTCTAGCTATTTAATAATTTCCCAACAGTTTTATGAACAATTTGTCTTTTTAAAGACAACATAAACCTTTCCCTTTCACAAAGTAAGTATTTTTAACTATATATGTAAGAGGTAGTGAAATAATTCACATTTATGCAACCTTCACTCTTGTGTGAATATAAACAGCTTGCAACCCATTTTGCCCGAATTTGATTTAATTTATGAAATTTACTTCTAGAAATTCAGAAGGTATAGATATGGATGAACAAAAGTATGTACTGCCACTGAGGAACCTCTTTGGCAATTGTGAATGCACATCACATTACCTGTGGTATTTTGGAGAAGACCAATATAGCTATCTAGTTGTTTGCTCTTTGTTTCACAAGTTTAATTAGGAATGGCTACATTAAATTTAAATGAGTGTGACTACTTCATATTTGATTCATATGACTCCAGTTTCAGAAATATTACGGTGCCTTTTGATAAAGTATATTCATATAATTTAATTACAACCTTAATAAGTAAATGAAATGGAGCATGTCATATATGAAAATAAAGATTCAAAGAAATTTTGAAATATTTTCAAATTGTTCATGATTTGTTGGTGATCAATAATATGCAATATTTATTATAAAAGAAATTGATTGTATTCAAATCAGTTCACAATGGTTTGAAATGATATTTACATCAGTTATAATTTGCAAATAATGTAAGCAATAATTAAAATTTGTGATTAGAAACGATTTAAAACTAAAAAAAATTAATGGTGCACGTAATATGTGAAAATAAAGATTTTGAAGTATTTTTTCAATTTTCAAATTGTTCATGATTTGTTGGTGATCAATAATATGCAATATTTATTATAAAATACGTTTATTGTGTTCAAAGCTATTCACAATGGTATGAAATAATATTTACATCACTTTAGCTTGTCCATCACAATAACCAATATTACTCACTGTTAGTCCAATATATCTTACATATTTGGGTACAAATGAAGTAGAGCTTTGAAAAACTCTTGATGAAAACACTTATATTAACATGAAATAAAACCACAAACAACTGCTAAAACACTTGTTATCAGTAATAACTATGTAACAAAAGCCACAGGTATACCACCTTTCTGCGCCATTTTGACAACGACAGTGGCGCCGCCATCGGTAATGTTAATTCCCAATAAATAAAAATTAAAATTAATACCTTGTCAATTTACTAAACTGGCTCCACATGCAGTTCCTCATCTTTAGGTGCCTGAAAATAAATAGAGCTCAATGGAAAGTGGGCGATTTTTCCGCTACAAGGGCAATGTCAAAATCATCTAAATGGAGTCAATCAGCTGTTCAAAACATCAAATTACACAGCCCTGAATTGCTTTTACGCGACCCTCTTTTTCTGAAAATAACCAAACTGAAGTCAACCATCAGATAACGAAGTTCTACAAATCGAATAGATGGTTGCTATGCCATCAATAGAAGTGATTTTGTTTTGCAGTTATATGCCTCCAAAAACAGGTATGGATTCATTTTAATCTGAAACCAAAAAATCATATCAGCATAACCTGCGAAGAAGTCCGCGAATCGTTCAACTAAACGCCAGAAGTCATGGAGAAATTGAAGGTGACAATTTAGATAACAAACTCGGTTTTTCAATATCTGATAGGAGACGGATTGTCCAACTTCTAATAGATTCTTCAAAATCCCAAAATATTGGAGGCATTCCCCCCCCCCCCCCAAAGAGCTTAAGGATCTACTGATTATGTCCTGGAATATCCATGCAAAATCCTATTAGTTTTCATTTAATTAGGTAAATTAAGAATTAAATTGGGGCGATTTAATTCCATAACTCCTTGGAGGCTGTTTTTAGCCTTTGTTCTTTGGAGAAAGAATTCCACCAGAAATTGTTGTTGCCTTCAAAATAAGTAGAATTCATACAATTTTTTAAGGAATTTGATGCCATCAAATCTCCAATCTGAACTTTTATAACAGAACTAATAATTTTAATCATAATGAAGACTATTTACAGATCCATTATTTTATTAAGAGCGGTTGTCTATTTCATGCAGTTTCGTTTAATTTCTTCCTTCTTATTAACTTGCTTTTTATCCTTCTTTTTTGACGAGAACGTTTTCGTGCACCAGAGTAAGTAAGAGGATTGGGCAGGGATGGCTTTCCGTTGTGATAAGAAGGGAGTAGGTAGTTCCTACGCGCTCTGATAACAGCGGGTAGGTCACTTTTCGGAACAGGAGGGTTGTTTGATAGAGCTGGTGGTCGAATTGTTGTTTCCGCAGTTGGATTATTGAAGGAAGGCATGCTCGGTTGGCAGCACTTCCTTTTTGCCGGCATTCTGTCAGGCGAATCGGGACAGCAAAATGGACGGGGAGGAGGGCATGGGGGTAGAGTCGTTTTGGCCGGGGGGCAGTATGGCGTTTCAGTTGTACATACAGTTTGTTCTGTTGGACAAACAAACGTTTCGGTAGGACAAAAAGTTGGCTGAGTCGGACAAGAGGGTGTTTCTGTCGGACAAGACGTTTGTTCCGTCGGACATGCGCACGATTTTGGGGACGGAGAAGGTGGTTTTCGTTGATTCGCTGGAGTTAATGGCTGAAAAGTCCGTTTAGGCGTTGTAGTCCTCGGGCCACATTCAGGTGTACTGCTAACACACAGAGAATTTTCCTCCCATTTTATTTTTACTGAATTACCCGCAAATTTTGTACGTTTTTTATCATTATTTAACACTCCTGAGTCAAGCTTCTTTTGAGCGAATATTTGACTTTTATTACTCATAATTATAGCTTTTGTAGGTTTTCCTGCTTCTGATAATCCAGGTGAGCCAATATTTATTTGTCTCTTTGAGATAGCATTAGCCTTGTTATCATTTTGTAAAAGAGTATCAGCATCGTTTGGAGAATGTCCAGTTTTTCTGTTTTCGTTAAAATGTTCGGGATTATGCATTGGTGGTCTCAAGTCGCTTCCAACGGACAACCTACTGTTGATGTCCCGACACAAACTTACTGGTAATGGTTGTCTAATTTGCCTTTTATTTCTGTGCAACGATTCTCTGCAAGGAAATGCAAAATAATTTTTATAAGCTACCTACATCGGGTTTGTTCTCTAGTCCATGCATTTTCCGCCAATGATCTTCCTTCCATTTACACTCGTACACAACTTGAGGTGTTAATATTTCGGAATACTTTGAAGGAAGAGGGATCGGATTACATTCGACCAACACTGATTGATTCGATTTGTCTGAAACATTCACTGATTCGGAAAAAACTTCCTTTCTTCGAGAGTTCACTCCTACGTCGAAATGTGATTCTCCTTTGCCCGACCTGTGGAACACCATTGCCACAAACTTTTCTACGACTTCAGGATCTATTTTTTGGTCGCCGTTACTAATGATAATATTGCATTTGTCAAGCTGACAAACTATTTTCCCTGGATAATAGGTGCATTTTGCTTTTGACGGCGCAGATCTGACACTTTCCGGAATTCGTTCAGACTTATTGTCTTCGTTTGCAGAAGAACTCTGATCTAACAAAGCTTCATAAGAAAACAGAGGCTCTGAAAAGAAGCCATCTTTCAGATATTTATCTAGTTGGAATGTAAGAAGTTGTTTTATGTTAGATTCAGGAAGAAAGCTTTGAGACTCCTTACTCACAATTAGTAATACAATTATCAATAGAAAATATATCATTTATGTGTCGTTTTCCGTCCTAACCTCATCATTCCTAACCTTCATTTATCATATGTCCTTTATTTTAGTTTTGTCCTATACATTTTCTTAATACTAAACGGAGGCCTGGTGGCCTTGAGTGCTAAGGTGTATGTACTCCGTTCCTAAGGTCTTGGGTTCGATTCCCACTAGGGTGATGGCTTTTCTTTCGAAAAAAGATAATCCATTATAGTCCGAGAGCCAGCAACGCACTTTTCATGAAGTGTTTTATGCATCTTGAAATTTTGCTATAATGTACATCTTGGATATATAAGAAGGTATAACGTATATTTGCTTCCTGGACATACCTTGGAACACCAGGTACTGCGTAGGGGAAAGGTACAAAAAAATATTTCCCAAAAATAGAGTTTTACTCAGAAGCCAACTATCTTCAATGTAAAATTAAGACAATTTTACAATGAATAATAAATATGGCAGGCACTTTTAAGGGGTATAACACGTAAAAAAAAAATAAATAAATAATTGTATTTATTCTAATATTAAATGAGAGTTTTATTCGCGCTGCCATTAAAACCGGAACAGCTGTACAAGATCATGTGAGCAAGAACCAATGAGAGTACAGAAAACAACCAACACTGCGCGGTCGTCTCATGCACTCTTACGGTTACGCGCAGTTTATTGCAGTCTATCAGAGGCAACATTTATTTTCATGTTTCCTGATAATTAAACCCCACAAAAGTGTCTGCCCTTTTGCAATTATTTTCAAATATGTTTATTGAAGACGCTGTTTAAATCGTGCGAGAATAAAGCACCCTTTTTTTTTTTAAATTTACATTTTAACCCCCTTAAAAGTGCCTGCGTTATTTATTATTAATTTTAAAATTGCCATAATTTGTATTTTTTTTCATTAATAATAGTTGGCTTCTGAATAAAACACTATTTTTGGGCAATAAACCAAATAAAATAATTCCAAGGTATGTCCAGGAAACACATACTTACCTTCTTATCTATCCAAGAGGTACACTATAGCAAAATTTCAGGGTGCATAAAACACTTCATGAAAAGTACGTTGCCAGCTCTCCGACTATTAGGCCTATCCTGGCTAGCAACGGGTGTTAACCCGTCCTAAAATTCGTTTTCAATAATAAATGGACATTAAAATTTAAATAAATAAATTAACAATAAAACTTCTCAGGCCAAATTATTGTTTAACACCATTAGTTTTGATCAGCGGCCGCAACGAACTTTTATTTTATCACTTATTCTTTTACTTTAGGTTTCTGCTCAAGATCAAAATCGCTATAAGAAAAATTAGGTCTGGAATATCGAGTAAAATTTGCTGTCCCTACATAGGAAAGCTATGAAGGAGACTGTGGCTCTTTACACAGGTCATGCTAAGATGAATAAACATCTATACAATATGGGCCTGGCTACAACCTCTCTATGTAGGTTATGTGGGATAGAGGAGGAAACACCCGCACACAAAACATGTGATTGCACGGTACTCTCACGCAGGCGCTTTATGTACCTAGGATCTGTTAAAATAACTGACCCAGGAAGAGACTCTGAGCTCACACCTCAGAAGATCAGAGGGTTTGTCAGGGACGCAGGGCTGCTATAAGTGACCCAGCAGAGTGTCAGAGGCACAATAGATCTTTTAGGTCGAGTTGCTTTCCCCTCAAATTTAAAGGGGCCCTGAGTATATCTATCTATCTATCTATCGAGTAAAAACTGTTATTTTCCTTTAAAATATTTATTTAAATTTTTTTTTAACGTCCATTTATTATTAACTAGGAATTTTAGGACGGGTTATATATAGGTTACCACCCTTTTCTAGCCAGGATATTTAAAAAACAAAACAAGCGTTTATCCAAAATTAACCTATTCTAAATAATTAAATTATAAAAATATGTTAAATTAAACAGCAATTATAATTTATATACAAAAATGCCGCTTGCTATAGTAATAACACAGGTCTACAACCAAAAATTTGATTTGATGATTTTGGCTAATCTCTGTGTTTCTCGGTGTGCTGAGGCCGAGAATGAAGTCCGTTTTTCTCTATCACGTACAGATTTTTTTCAAATCCATAGAACATAATAAACCTGCTAGACACATAAATTTGGTAAGAAGTAGGTTTTTTTTTTTTCCAAAAGATTTCTCTTTTTATAAACAGACATCTTACACTAGGTGGTGTAGGCAATGACTCCCTCAGTAGATGTTGTAGGCCTGAGGGTGTCTAGGCACGACCTGTTCAGACAGGAACGTACTTGTTTGGTCTCAGATGTCACCGTCTGAAGCTAAACGAGATTGAACCTGTTGTATCAGGAACTTGGAGCTAAATTTCTGTTCATTCTCTCAGTTCAGTAGTATCAACTGAAGTGAACACATTCACTGAGGTCTCTTAGTTGTGTCAAAGTGATTAAGAACGTATTTTAAGGTTTGAATTTAGACAAAATGTCTCATCGTCGTTGTTACCAGTCCAGACTACTTCTGTTTTATCTGTGGTGAGTACACAGTTAAGAAATACCAACGAAATATAACAGGTTTTGTCAAAAATGTATATTATGCATATTTTGGCTTGAGAATAGGAGATCAAGATAAAGTGTGGGCTCCTAACAAAGTATGCCATAGCTGCGTAGAAAAACTTCGCTTATGGTACAAAGGAGAGTTAAAATCTTTCGGATTTGCTATCCCAATGATGTGGAGGGAGCAAAAAAACCACGTTAATGACTGTTACTTTTGTAATTGTCATGTTCAAGGCTATAATTCCAAAAATCATAAGCTCATTAACTACCCTAATGTGGAATCTGCTAGTCGTCCGGTACCACACGGTCCTGGATTGGCAGTTCCTCAGCCCCCTCGTGACTTGGGCAGTATAGATAGGGAAGCTAATAGAGAAGACTGTATGTCGGAGAGCGATGAAGTACACAGTGAGTTCAAAGCAAGCAGTTCAGAAGATGAACCTCAGCTTATTTCTCAACAGGAGTTGAACGACTTAGTGAGAGATCTTGGACTTCCAAAAGATGCAGCTCAGTTACTTGGCTCCCGTATTAAAAACAAAAATTTATTACAGCCAGGCACTTCTTTTTCATGGTATCGAGACCGTGAAGCAGTTTTTGTTCCTTACTTTGCTCTGGATGAGAATCTTATTTATTGCAAAGACATTCTTGGTCTGATGGGTCAATTTGGTATACAATATGACCCGATTCATTGGCGTCTATTCATAGACTCATCAAAGCGAAGTCTAAAGGCTGTTTTGTTGCACAATGGGAATACTTATGCTTCAGTTCCAGTTGGCCATTCGGTACATTTAAAAGAAACATACGAAAATTTGTCATTAGTTCTCGAACGAATTCATTATAATGAGCATAACTGGTTGATATGTGGAGACTTGAAAGTACTTACTATGCTCTTAGGTCAGCAATCAGGGTACACCAAGTTCCCTTGTTTTTTATGTTTATGGGATAGCCGAGACAGAAATTCCCATTGGAACAACAAAGACTGGCCATCACGAGGAGCTCTGTCGCCAGGCCAAAAAAATGTAATTAGGAGAAGTTTGGTTCCTTCTGACAAAATCCTGCTACCTCCTCTACACATAAAGCTAGGGCTGATAAAACAATTCGTAAAGTCTCTCAATAAAGAAGGTGAATGTTTTAAGTACTTATGCTCCAAGTTCCCACGATTAAGTGATGCAAAGCTAAAAGAGGGGATCTTTGTAGGCCCAGATATTCGGAAACTTTTCACAGATCCACATTTCACTCAGACCATGAATGAGAAGGAGAAGGAAGCTTGGAATTCTTTTAAAGATGTTGTTGAGAAGTTCCTTGGTAACGTGAAGGATCCCAACTACAGAAGTATCGTGGAACGCATGTTGAAGGCATTTCAATTACAAGGTTGCAACATAAGTTTGAAGGTTCACTTCATACATTTGCATGTGGACTATTTTCCGGAAAACTTAGGGGAAGTAAGTGAAGAACAAGGGGAAAGGTTCCATCAGGACATCCAGGAAATGGAACGTAGGTATCAGGGCAAATGGAACGTAAACATGATGGCTGACTATTGTTGGATGCTGCAGCGTGAATCATCTGAAGAGTCCTACAGCCGGAAACAAACACGGAGAAATTTTCAAGAGAAAAAAATACGTTTTCATAAAAATAATAACTAAATACGCCACTGTTAATTCTGAAGCTGTTATTTCTACACATTTATGTATTTTGTACAGTAAACAACATTGAAATAACTAAAAGATCATGGAAATAAATGAAAACTCTTATTCGCCAATTCTGTTTTCTTTTAATGGTAGTACCTCTGCCCTTACTTGAGATTGAACAATTTTCTTACGTGATAGAGAGGGACTGACCTCATGTTCGGCTTCAGCACGCCAAGGAGCATAGAGATTGACCAAAATCATCAAATCAAATTTCAGAAAGATTATTTTTGTAGACCTGTGTAATTGCATTACAGACAAAACAAATTCGTTTCGTGCAAAAACTGTAAAATAAGTAATTTGTTCCGTGCAATTTTATGCTTCGATTACAATAAAATATATAAATTAAAAATATTTATAGGCCCACAGTATTCCAACCCAAACCAGTGACGACGGTCTCCACCAACAGGTATGACAACAATTAACAACTTGATTATCTGCATACTTCTGATGAAATTATTGTATGTCCTAGTCTGTTGCGGGAGTGAATCGCCACATTATATCGGCACTTCATGTAACATCGTAGCACAACGTTGTGTCCAAGTCTGGACTTGGCCTTAGAAATGCGAGCATATTGCGAGCTCCTCAAGGGTTATGTGCCGACAAATGAAAATAATAATATCTACAAAAATGAATTAGGAAGAAATAGGAAAGCAAACGAAAAAAAATATATAAAAAAAAACAATAAAAAAGCAATTGAAGAATAAATAAAAATGATGGCGATAACAATACTTTTAGAAGGAGCCAATCAATATTGACCCTTCCTAATTCGGAACACTTTTTGTCCATTAGTTACTTAACTAATCACGAGGCCAATGTCTCTTGAGCCTTCCGTATTTTTTTTTTGTTTTTGTTTTTTTGGTAGTTTTGGGAGGAACGTGTTTGAGCTCTGGGATTGAGCTGGAAGGACAATTTGGAATGAAATGTTAGGAAACGGGATTTTGACCGTTCTTGGACGAAAGGGACGTTGAGGTCGTTATGAAGAGTTTAATTGAAAACGTAGAAAGGAGCATTGACTATTTTGCGAAGGACTTTGGATGGGAATGCCTGTATTCTCTGTATGTTAGAAGTTTTAGTTGTTCCCTAGAGTTCGAGTCCAAATAGGTCGGATAATGGTTTTGTTGAGTTTGTTGTGTGTTCTGAGTTTTGATGAAGACCCCTGCATTTTCACTTGGTTGTGTGGGTTCCAAATGAGTCTACGGTCTAGTGATAATACCAGGTAGCGCACCTCGTTGGATATGGGGAGTTGGTGGTTGAATATGACGACTGAAGGGCAGGCAAATTAACATGGTTTAGCTGTGTTAAATCAGACCTGCAGAATTCTGCTTCCATTTCCTTGGGAACAGCCATCTGAATTAATAATCCTATTCAAATTTCCAGGAATATCTCTTTAATACGAACTAAAGAAGATCTATCAATGGACGCGTACTGAGGAAACTACATAAATCCATTGATAAGAAGAGCCATCTCCCAGCCGCAGATAATATCCATGGAACAATGAACGCATACTGATTCCTTCCTATTGAAGTGATGACTGAGCATAGCTCCCTGAAACAAAGAGGTTATAATTAATAGCTTCCAATAGGTAGAAGACAGTTTGAATATCTCCTTGCTTGTCGGTGAGTAATCAATCACGAAGGTAGCTATTCAAAACAAAGAGCATCGTATCCATAGCATGTTTATAAGCAGTCCCTCCCTCTGCTGTACCAATCTACAAAGCTCAAGACAAGAAGTCAGTACCTTGTCTATTATCTCCTCAATTTTAGAGCTCGAAAAATACAAGAGTCACTATATACACTGTTGAGCCTTCAAACCAACCACTGAGTACTTACAGGTTTAGCGCGGTTCCTCCCTCCCTCCAAAGAGAGGAAACCCGCTGATGGATTTGAGCTCATGACGCAATCCGGAAGTACCGTCTAGAAAATTTCACGTTTAAGATCCCATAGATCACGAATATAACGGTAGTTATAATTTATATATATATATATATATATATATATATATATATATATATATATATATATATATATATATATATATAGACACACACACACACACACACACACACGGTGGAGTCTTACTTATACGAAGGTTAGGGAATGGAAATTGTTTCGTATAAGTGAATATTTCGTATAATTGAATAGTACTATGTTTCGTGGATATTTTAATTTAAAATAAATTCTTTATAAAAAAGGTCACAATTTTATTGTTTGTAGATATTTGTTGTTACATAACATTGTATATTATTCTATTTTCAAGTTTCATATCCCACAATTTTTCTCCAAAGTGCTATATATTCATAGGCCCGGCAATTGAGCAACTGAAAGAGCAACACCAACTGTCTGACTCCTTAGATGAAATTCTAGGTGATCATACCAACCAAGTCGAGCGACTCTTTGACTTTTTAAGGGCCGCTCAATTAATGGACAAAATCTAGACAGAACATAAAGACCGAAATGCTCGTTAGTTTATTGCATTTATATATAATTTTTATATATTATTTTATTAACATTATTCTTTTTTTATTTGATTTTTATTATTATTTTTTTATTACATTTATTATTATGTTTTATTATTTTCCATTTTTTTTATTTATTTATTATTATTATTTTTTTTCAAGCAATTGAGCATTTCACGTTTATCGTTTGAATTAATAAAATCTGCAAATAGAAATATTATTGATAGCAATTTAATCATAATGTATACATGTTGATACTTGTTACCGAATTATAATGAAAATTACTACACACAGGAATGGCGTTAGTGACCTTAAGGATTCACACGCCATTATAATAAAAAAAAAAAAAAAAAAAAAAAAAAAAAAAAAAAAAAAAAAAAAAAAAAAAAAAAAAAATCTCAATTCCTTTCCTCTTACAGATAATAGTCGCATTTAACCGTTTAGCTAAGTCTATTTTTGTTTCGTTGTAATCAACTTCTTTTAGTATTTTTATTTTGTATTCAAGCGAAAGTTTTGTTCTTGTATTTTTACTCATTTTAAAAGGTGAAAGGACAATAGAACACGGCTACTAGAACGACTACTGTATAGATTTTTTGGTACTTTCGTATTAGTTGGACCGATCTCGAGAACCGGCTTCCGTTCAGGCTCCCGTCCAGTGATCCGGATCATGAAATGACAGGTTATTATGAGGTTATCTCAATTATAAGAGCGGAAAAGAGAACAACTAGCATTTCTATTGGTTGATCTTTTGAGCAATTTCATTGGTTGTTCTCTTTCCCGCTCTAGTCCATTGTTTTGTGTGCCTTGCTCTTAAATTCGTCTCCTTTTAAATTTATTGTTTCAGTGAGTTGTGAGTGTTGTTTGTTTTTAGAGTCTATTTGTGTCCTTTGTGCTGTTCTCTCCACGGTCAAAATGAGTCTTTGAAATTTACCAACAACCAAAAAAGATGCAATTGTATTTTTGCAGCAACGCATCAAGAAAGGTGTAACTACAGTTTCGATATAAACCAGTCAAAAAGTCAAAATAAAAGTTTATTGTTTTGAAAAAAAGTTGTTTTCAAGGGCAAGAATTTTTTCCATGGCACAAACATGAAGATGGGAAATGAAATAAGTGGGAAAGAATTCTATGATAAAATGACAGGATGGCGTATGTAAATACAACCCCTGAAAGTGAGGAAGCGCGACCCACCACTGAAGTCCAAGAATCCAAGAAATAGACTATGAGACTGCCGCGCTTCTTGTCCAGGAACCCCTACATCCGTATCCTTCTTATCCAAGGGAAGAATATTTTTACAAGATTAAAGATCGACCGCCTCTCTATCCACTTCCCAGAGGTGGCACAGACTCATCAAAAATTCGAATTATCCAAACTTTTATTCGAATTAACCACGATTATTTTACATTGTATATGACCTAAATTCTAGGGACCGGGAGAAATATTCGAATTAAAGACGATTTCGAATTATCCATGTTCCACTGTATATATATATATATATTTGTCAGTTCGCTCTCTCATCGGCTTAAAAATGGTCCGATTTTGATGACATTTGGCACAAAAATCTTTTTTTAATTTGTAATGTCTAGATCTTTAACCAGGAGAATCCGTCCGCCGGAACGGATGGGATTTGGAGCGCAATACGTGCGAAAAAAATCGTAACGCTTACAGTTCATTGTTTGCAAGTACTCGTTTTATAGGTTACCTGACACAGGAAAACGAATGAAACGGTTAATTGGTTGTTTTGTGTTTTAAATTACACTTATCAGTAAAATTAGTATTTTAGTAAAAGAAGGCAATAAAATGAGAAACTTATTGGTAATAGTGTTAGAGCGATCGTTCAGAAGGCGAGGGAGTCATTTCCACGTAGGATACTGTCGGTTTCCTGTTGCGGCGCCTTAAACTTCCTTCTTTTTGAGATTTCAATTTATATTTTTAACGAAAGATGCTTCTATTCCTTTACTAATGGGACTAGAGGGGTCTCCTGTGGTCTAGTGGCTAGCGCGCTAGATTCATAAGCGGGAGATGGTGGGTTCGATCCTCACCGGCGCCAGAAATTTTCTCATCTCAGGGCTCGCTGAGAAAATTCCTGGTTGCACCCTGGATGTCGGCGCTAATGTCAGATGTGTCCTAAGTATTTAAAGAGAAAGGTTTTTTGAAAAAAAACAAACTAAACCGGCCCGTAGGGAGGAGGGTCCGTGTATCTTTTATTACAAATGTTTGTAATAAACAGGTGACTTAATTATTAATTTTTTTTCATATTTTTCCGTAAAGCGATTCATGATGGAACAATTTGAAAATTCTACATATAACACTCTGCACATCGATCTATACATCTATAACTTACCGTGAAGTAAATTGGCACAGTATTTTAAAACATACAAAAAATTTGCTAGGAATATTCGTTTAGTATATATTTTTATCGGTATATATATAAATATATATATATATATATATATATATATATATATATATATAAATATATATATATATATATATATATATATATATATATATATATATATATGTTTGATGTTATTTTTCGTCGCTGGGATAGTATTTTTGGATGGAACGGCATTTTTCTCCAGCGGTGGTACTCCTCCTCACTTCTTACGCAATACCATCAGCGCTACTAACTGACAAAATCCCAACTACACCAGGGAGCTTCAACAACATTCGTCCGCCGATACTGTAGGCTAGAGGGGAGAAAAGGCGCCCAGATCGAGAAAAATGTCATTCCCTTGGCTACCACAGAGGAAGAAACAAGTACCTGGCTGAAGAAGATGGAGATGAATCCATCGAAATATTCCAGGATATTCCAAACCTACATGAGGTCTACATGTGTTTGAGGTAGTCGGTTAACATTTCATTGATTCTTAAAATTTCCCCTTTGGATAAGATGTAAATTCCTCCTGTTAGAATTGTTGGATTCACTTTACACAATGCATCATTAAATGGTAGCCTTAAGACATGGGCTCTTCTTGGATAGCTAAATGACGGAGAAGGTCCTTTAGGATGAAGGAAGGTAACTTTTAGTTCATCTTCGTCTTCGTTTTTGTCGATTATATACGCAAGCCACCAGCTAGAGTTGTAGGCTACGCTAATATAGTCTCAATACCGCTCACATTTATATGTATGTAAACACAAAATGTAAATGATACGGAATTCATTAGTGCTTAATTCATCTCTTATAATTAAAATAAATTTTATAAACTGCATTAATTTATAATTTAAGAATGATTAGAATTTACAAAGAATAGGGTTTGAAGGTTCTCTTACTTAGTTAACAGACATCTAAATAAGTGTTATAATATTTTACCTTAGATTGTATTCATTCAGGGAATTTGTATTGGGTTTTATACTAAAACACTTAGATATTGTAAGAAACCGCCAATAATAAAAGATTTTTTTTACTATGAACCCATTCTCATCCCATTATCAAACTTGGTATACTAAATACTGGTGATTCAACCTATTATATATAAATTTTTGAAAATTTTTAAAAATGCGTTTTTAAAAATATTTAAAATTAAAATTTTATTTCTGATTAAAAAATAAAATTGGTTCCCATAATCTATCATGTGTTACATATCATTCGAAAGGGCATATAAAGAGCTAAAAAATGACACCCTTTCCATGTTTTTAACATAAATAGGAGAGGAGTTCTGATCTTTTAAATGATGTACTGCAGAGCGATTTTGACAGGTTTTGACAAACTTTACAAGGCCATATTTTGGAAACCGTTTGAGATATTAAGCGGAAATTTGGTGGTTTTCTTATTCCCTATGAATGTAACCGATGTACCAAATTTCATCACAATCCGAGATGGTGAGGGAAAAAAGTGTGTTGATTTGACAAGGAATGACCCTGTATCAAAGCCACGATAAGAAAATAATTATAATCAATTTCGTTTAAACTTTAACTACACAATTTAAACGATCCGTGAAAGTTTCACAATTTTAAGAATTTATTATTCCCATAAGAATGGCATAGGTCGTGTGTAGTTGAGGCAAAGAACACTCACGACGCTCTGAGAGGTTTTGCAACGAGATACGATAAATCCCAAGACCTTCTGACCTCTATGCTTTCAAAACCTTTTTGTCGTTCGTACCTTTTCTCCTGAACACTACTTCTGGCGGGCTTGCTTTTTTTTAATACATATTTTTGAAACTCACTTAAATTCTATTGAAGTTTATGATAACTTATCTTTTGTATTTTGATGTAGATTTTTCGTCGCTGGGAGCATATTTTTAGATGGAACGGCATTTTTCTCCAGCGGTGGTACTCCTCCTCACTTCTTCCTGGAATATTTCGATGGGTTCATCTCCATCATTGTTGTATCTTCCCCGGCGCGTGCCAAGGGAATGATATTTTTCTCGATCTGGGCGCCGTATCTCCTCTCTTGCCCCAGTATCAGCGGACCAATGGTGTTAAAGCTCTCTGGTGGTAGTTTATCTTTTATGTAAAATCCTATAATGTATTATTATTGTATAAGGGAACAAATTTTGCTAAATAGTTCTGCACTCGAATCAGACTAAGGGTCACCAGAGTTCGAAACCCACACGCGCACTAAAGATCTTTACGCATTTCCTCCCTGTCAACATAGGGATGAACCCCACTTATAAGGTTGACCTCATGACACATATCACGAAAATAGCGTGGTTCAAATTTTTGTATGCATACATATCTGTCCCTTGGAAAAATAAGGGCCACTGTCCAAACCTCTGAAATATGTGTGAACTGCTTGAGTGACATCAGGGTGGGGCAAACATAATTGCTAGAAGGGCCAATGTTAAAGGAAAATATTATTTTCCTCAATAACTAACAATTGGAAGACATTGGCCCTTTTAGCACTTTCCCCCGAAGGAAAGTAGCTATTGAGGTTGCACTCATGATGGAATTTTCGAAAAATTTCTTCGAGTCGTCGTTATCTATCCTACCTTTTAGCAATTATTTTCTGTTTCTACAAGGTAGGATAGATACATGTATATATTAATCGGTTCTTTAGAAGGAGGGGTGATTACTCCGGATCAGAATTACTAATTTACTCATACTTATATTATCATATTTCTGTTGTATTGTAAATTCGGTGTATGTCGTGGGTATCTAATAAGAAAAAAGTCCGACTCGCAGGAACTGCATCATCTTAGCGCGGTCCCTTTCTTATCCCTAGTCTAATTTGGAAAGATTGAAATATTTATTTATAGAAAAGGCTTCGCAACTTTGGCGAATCGCCTGAAGATTAAAATAGAAGCAGTTATTATTTTGGTTCCACCAGTCTTGAAAGGTCTTGATTTACGATCTTACCTGGAAGGGTCGGTCAACACTTGAAAGGGTCCCGCTAGTTACAAGGTCTTGGAATCTAGGAAATCTATATTTCTAACAATAAATTGTTTTGTTATTTTACTTAACCAGTTTTATTGTAAAATACATTATCCAAATATAAGCAATTAAGAAATAACAAGGAATAAAAACAGACAAAAAAAACCGTTCGAATAAACGAAATCAATTACTTTAATGTTTTAAGTACTTATTTCTCCGATTGACATCCCCTAATTGAAACTTTTGTCAGAACATTTTTTTTAGAGCATTTAGTAAGCTTTCGAATGGTAACCTTTCGCTTCCCAAGATTTTCAACCGTTTTCGAGATATTAAGAAAAGTTAACAAAATTCCCAAAACTTTTCATTATTTCTACTAATAGAAAATTGGTCTCATTTTACCTATCCTGTTTTCCACACAAATAAATTTTCCTAACATAAGAAATTACAAAAATAAAAATCAATAAAAAACTAAGGGAAAGAGACAAAAATTACAAAAAGAACGACAAACACCCGTTCCTAAGAACTAAACAGACGTATTTGAAGTTTTAAGCACTTATTTCTTCGACTGACATCACCTAATCAAAACTTGTTTCAGAATATTTTCTGTAGAAAATTTAGAAAGCTTTCAAATAGTTTCTATCCACTTATGAAAATTTCCCAACCGTGTTCGAGATATTAATGAAAATATACGAAGTTCCCAAAACGTTTCATGTCTGTTCATAAAATATTTTATTCTAACCCTTCCTTAACTCCAAACGTAACCAAAAGTTTAAGATATTAGTTTTGATAAAATTTGAACATGCAAAAAATGATTCAACTGAATCCCATGATTTTATGTACCAAAACCAAAAACGTTATTCAGCAACTATGTTCCCAATTTTCTCGAAAACGGTTAAAGCTATCGCCTTAAAAACGGTTTCATTCGTTTTCCTAGGCCAAGAAGCCTACAAAACGAGTACTTACAAGCATATGAACTCAAAAATGTAAGCGTTGCGATTTTTTTTTGCGCGATTTTCGCCCCAAACGCCATCTTCCAGTGGGCGGATTTTGCTGGTTAACGAACTTGACCTTTCAAATAACAGACAAATATATATATATATATATATATATATATATATACAAATTTGAACCACTGTTATTTTCTGCCTCTAGGGGTTCTGAAACGCGAAATTTTCTAGTCGGCACTTCCGGATTGTTTCATGAGATCAATTTTATAAGCGGGGTTCCTCCCTATGAAGGGAGGGAGGAACCACGCTAACAATATAAACAGATCTAATGTGTTACACGGGAGCTGGTGAAAGAAAGAATGAGAAGGTCTCGTATTGCAATTCTCTGTATGCAGGGTCTGCTTCCAGGTAAAGTCATATACTTTTACTGCCCTTTACCGTTACTCAAAAAGCTCTTTGTGTTTACAAACAAAGGACTCGGTATAAACCACCCGTATTAACCCAAAAGTGATTATATCAAGCTTGATAAACTTCCTCAATTAAATTAAGGAATTTAAGAGTGCTTAAAATAAGTTCTTGATCTAGTCAAAAAAATCAAGGAGAATTAGATCATGAATAGAAAATCTCGGCCAAACAGAAGGAAAATAACAATAACAAGGATAGTCAAACTTCGTTTTCAAAGATTGCTAGTTGTAACACAAAAACGGTCACTCATGATTCTAATAAATTAACTGTGAAGGGTGATTACACAAATACTCCTGTTGAGGCTTTAAAGCTTCAATTTAAAAAACATATTAACCCATAGGAATTATAGATTGGCCTAAAAACATAAAATCATTGAAAAAAGGATTTCTTATTATTGAATCAAACAAAAACGATATAGAGGTTATATCAACAGAGTTTTTAAATATATGCGAAGACCTGATGATCAATAAAATTAAAATAAAAAATAGAGTTCTCTGTAAAAGGTTTAATGAGTTCTATTAAATACATATTTTCCAATTTAGTTATAATTTTAACTATTGGAATTATTATCCAAAGGTACATATAATTACTCAACAATAGATTCTAATTTGAAGCACAGCTATTTTCGATATCTACCTGTTCTAAAACGTGAAATCATTTATTAGGCACTTCGGATGACGTCATTGGGTCGACGTCAGAAGCGTGTTTCCTATTTGTGGAGTGAAGCAGGAAACGAGTTAAAAACAGCAACCAATTAAAAGGTGAGGTAAATAGAGGAAAAACGCCGTTCGTGGTGGTAGACAATCTTACAAGGCATTTCGCTCAGAAATCTCCAAAATATTCTTACTAATTTTACGTATCCTGTTTTATAACCAAATAGATTTATATTCTATAATCAATAAGAAAAAACTACTAGCAATAAAAAACTATGGGTAACAGATGAAAATAGGGAATACCAAGAACAATTCTAAAGAACGAAATCAACACCAGTACTGTAATCTAGATATTCATAAGGCATCTTCGAATTCTAACAAACAAAATATTGCTTCTAATTTATACGTATCCTGTTTACTGACAAATACATTTGACTGCTCTAAGCAAGAAAAAAAATAACGAGCAGTGAAAAAAAAACTGCGGGAAACACACAAATAGATCCGTTTAAATAAACGAAACTAACTAAGTTTTAAGCACTTATTTCTCCTAATGTGACGACCCCATCAAACATTTCTGCAAAACATTTTTTGTAGAGAATTTAGTAAGCTTATTCGAGATATTAAGGAAAAAATACGAAGGGGGCCTAATAGATATTCATACGGGATCTGAGAACCCCAAGATTCCGAAAAAATAAAATATTCTAATTATACGTATCCTGTTTTATTGGCAAATACATTTGACTACTATAAGCAATTGCAAACAATAGGGAATATGCCAAAGAACTCGGATTAGGAGCCTCGTCAGTTTCAAGACATTTGAAGGAAATCGGCAAATCTAAAACTGACATTTCATACGGTACAGCCTGATATATTTCTAACAATGAATTGTTTTTATTATTTTAATTAATCTATTTTGTTGTCAAATACATTATCCAACTATAAGCTATGAAAAAATAGGAATAAAAACAGACAAAAAGAACCGTTCGAATAAACGAAATCAATTACTTCAAAGTTTAAGCACTTATTTCTCCGATTGACATCGCTTATTCAAAACTTTCTTTAGAACCTTTTTTGTAGACCATTTAGTAAGCTTTCGAATGGTAACCTTTCGCTTCCCAAGATTTTCAACCGTTTTCGAGATATTAATGAAAGTATACGAAGTTCCCAAAATATTCATTATTTCTAGCAACAGAAAATTGGTCTCATTTTTCCTATCCTGTTTTACAAACAAATACATTTTCCTAACATAATAAATTAAAAAAATAAAAAGCAATAAAAAAACAAGGGAAAGAGACAAAAATTACAAAAGTCCGACTCGCAGGAACTGCGTCATCTTAGCGCGGTTCCAGTTTTTTTTTTTTTTTTTTTTTTTTTTTTTTTTTTTTACGGCACATCTACATCTAGGTCATTAGCGCCGACCTCCAGGGTGTAGCGAGGAATTTCACCAGCGAGCCGTGGGATGATAAAATTCCTGCCGGAGGTTGGGAATCGAACCCACCATCTCCCGCTTATGAATCCAAGGCGCTAGCCATTAGACCACGGGAGACCCCGGTTCCTGTTCATATCCCTATTCTCATTTGAAAAGCATAGAATAGAAACAGATAATATTTTCCTCGGCCTTTGTTCAAAGGGTTTTATGGCTGGCTATACCTGGGGTCAGGTCCGCAAGACCCTAGAATCCTCTTCTACCGATACTTCATTTCATACGTTTCAATGAATTGGAAAATATCAAAACTTTTCACATATTCCTGTGTTCTTTTACTATAATAATAATTCTACAGATAAAATCAATTAAAAAATAAAATAAAAAACCAACAGCATAAAGGCAATTGAAAATATTCAAAAGACGTCAACGAATCTTTTTCTCTTGGCAAGCTATATTTCTAACAATGAATTGTTTTTCTTATTTTGCCTAATCTGTTTTATTGTAAAATACATTATCCAACTATAAGCAATTAAAAAATAACAAGGAATAAAAACAGACAAAAAGAACAGTTCAAATAAGCAAAATCAATTACTTTAATATTTTAAGCACTTATTTCTCCGATTGACATCGCCTAATCAAAACTTTCATCAGAACCTTTTTTGTAGAGCTTTTAGTAAGCTTTCTAATGGTATTCTTTCGTTTACCAAATTCTTAACCTTTTTCGAGATATTAAGGAGAATATACAAAGTTACCAAAACTTTTTATGTCTGTTAATAAAATAT